>ML777587.1:1060930-1087871 GCA_009831015.1 Picea engelmannii | reverse complement strand
CCTCTTACATTTATTATATCTAACTACCATAGTGGGCCTTATTTAATAACATAGTGGACCTAGTCCACCTTACATTGAATGACCTCCACTATTATCACTATGGGCCCTCTGGGCCCCCCCACTACCTCTCTAGCTACCTTACACGCCCCTAAACTGTAATGTAACTCGAACTGAACTGTACCTTGAACATACTGAAGTATACTTTTAGTTGATTTCCAATGGCTTTCATAGGGTGTTTGTATATACCTGGCAATAATACCAACATCAAAGGAAACATTAAGACAAGTATGAGTCAAGTATAAGAGGCTACCAACTAACTAATGGTACAAGGTGGAATCAACTTTGGGAGAAGTACATGTGGAAACAATGTTGACTCCAGACGGGAAGGTAAAAGGGGTTGGTTTACAATATTCCATGTGAAAGCCAATAATAACGTCACAAACATACTTAGACTGGGAAACACAAATTCTTACATTGGTTTGCAAAACTTGGAGGCCAGGGAAATGGTGAAAAAATCCTAAGTCTGTCATTTCAAATTTCTTCTTAAGGCTAGTTTCCACATGGTTTAAAAGTTTTGAGTCACTACTTGTAAGGATAAGTTCATCAATGTAAATCATGAGGATTATGAGATGGCTTCCTACTTTGTTGCTCCAGATATTAGGATCATAATGGTATCTAAAAAATCTAGTGTTAATAAAAATGTTGTCCATTTTGGCATACCAAGCTTGGGGAGCTTTCTTAAGACTATAAAGAGATTTCTTAAGGTGAAAAACAATGCTAGAGTCATTTTAGACATAGCCAGGAGGTTGTTCCATGTAGATTTCTTCTTACAAATCCCCATGCAACAAGGTGGATTTAACATCCATATGATGGAAATCCCATTTATGTGAGAAAACAAATGAAAGAACAAGGCGGATGAAATCCATTTGTGTTACAGAGGAAAAGGTTTCATTATAGTCAATTCCTTCAACTTGGGAAAATCCTTTGGCAACTAATTGAACCTTGTGTCTTTCAACACTTCCATATGATGCATACTTAGTTCTATAGACCTATTTACATCTAACAATTTTTGTTCCTTTTGGAAGAGGTACAAGATACCGAGTATCGTTTTCCATTAAAGAATGATACTCCTCATTTATTTTTGTATCCCAATATGGATGACTTGAAGCTTCTTATAATGTCTCTAGATCACGAGTCTCTAAAAATTGAGCCAAAAGAGAAGAATCTTGCTATAACTGAGAATGTGTCTAACGCTAATATGAAGGATCAACGACAAGATCACCAATTGCTTCTCTTGTTTAATGGAACCATCTAGGAATTGACAGTGTTGGTGTTGGTTCAGGTTAAATTCTCTCATATGGAGGAAGGTGAGGAGGGAGAGGTGGATTTTCATCCTCACTGTGATCATCTGAAGAAACCAAAACATGAACATAATAAGGCACAAACGTCGAATATGTCTCGCAGGCCGAAGAAGGCACAATCACCAAATTAGGCTTACAAGCGAAGAGATTTTCATCAAATTTAACATCTCTTTTAATAATAATTTAATTACAATGTTGTTGAAGAAGTCTATAACCTTTGAAATCTTCATAATAACCCAAAAATATACACTTCTCACTTTTAGGCTACAATGATTTCTTTTTCTCACTAGAGATGTGATCCCATGCTTAAATTTTAGTCCAAACTTCTTCCATCTGGTTCAATTTTAGTCCAAGCTTCTTCCATTGTTATATTTTTAAGAGCCTATGTGGGAGTGCAATTACTATGTAATTTGCAGAGTTGATGGATTCCTCCCAATACTTTATAATTAATCTCGTAGATTGGATCATATAATTTTCCATTTCTTTTAATGTGAGGTTCTTTCTCTCAACAACACCATTTTTTTGTGTTGTATATGGAACAATGCATCTCATTTGGATGCCCTGTGTAGTGCAGTAGCTTGTAAAATTATTTTTCACATATTCACCTCCATTATATTTTCTTAACCTTTGAATTTGATGTCCATATTTCTTTTCTACAAGGCCCTTGTAGGCCATAAACTTGTCGAAACATTCTCTCTTAAGTTTTAAGAAGTAAACCCAAGTATTTCTGGAAAAGGCATCAATGAATGTTAAGAAATACTTTCACCCAAAAAAAGAACGAGAAGAAAGTGGACCACACTAGTCACTGTGAACAAGCTGCAAAGGGCCTGAGGCATGCTAACATTTGTCAAAACTATGTCGATGATTTTTTCTGAGAACATAACCGACACAAACACCATCTCTGCATGAAACAAGAGGAAGACCATTCAAAATATGTTGATTACATAGTTGTTGCAATGAGAAATAGTTTAGATGACCAAACTGCTCATGCCAAAGTTTGCTCAAGTCATCCCTATGAGCAACAAAAATAGATGGAAAAGATGATGACCCAAATTTGTCAAACTTGTACAACCTGGTAATATCATCAACAATTCCAGCTTCAAGAACATTCTTAGGAACTTTTATAACCTTGATTATAACTTGGTTTGGTGAAAATTCTACAATTTTACCTTCACCTCAATGAGTGATTTGATATATTGATAGAAGGTTACAAGAAAGACTTGGAACACATAATACATCATTGAAATGACCATTATCTACTTGAATTGTTCAATATGCTACAACACTAAGAAGTCTATCATAACCAAAAATCATTTTCTTGGTGTTATATTCATTTAGAGAATAAAAGATCTCTTTATACTTATTCATATGGTAAGATTATCCAGAATCAATAAGCCACTCATCAGAAGAAGAAGTAGAAGTTACATTGAAGGAGAAAATAGAAGCAAAAAGTGCATATCCATGAGAAGAAGAAGAAGTTGAATCAATACTGATATTTTTCTTCTTTGTAGCTACTTCTAAAGTTGCCATCTTCTTGAAACATTTGGAATCACCATGACCATCTTTATCACAAAAGTTGCAATTTATGTCAGTCTTCTTATGTTTAGATTTTTCTCCTTTGTCACTAGTAGGAGCTGAAGTTGTCTGAGTTGTTTTCAGACCCTTCTTTTGCTTGTCGTTGTGGTGAGGATGTTGCTTCTTGGGATTCATGTGTTTATCTTTTTGTTGAGCTACTAAGCCTTTGTTGGAGGTACATGCAATGCTGATCACTCCAATTTGTACAAGCTTACTTTTCTCTCTAATAAAAACATCACAAAAGGACTCGAGAGTGGGTTTTTGATGAACTTTTCCTAGAGCCTCTATCATGGCATAAAAGTTAGATACAAACACAAAATATGAACTACCTAGCTTAGAAATAATATTATAGATGCAACGTTTTTCCTACAACTTTTTCTCACATTCTCAACATAAAATTCTGAGTGTTTTAAACTTAGATAGATAGTCTTTAATGCAAGAAATATCATTTGGACTTAAATTCAATATTTGATTTTATAACTAACGTGCTCGAATAATATTGTGTTTACCAAATACAGATTCAAGATTTTCCCAAGCTTCATCAGGGTCATCAATTTCTTGAAGGTGGAACCTTAAATCAAGAGATATGGACATTCTGATCAATCCAGATGCTTCATCACTCCCATTGTCCCATTTGACTTTCTCATTAGCATCAGTGGGTTCTTTTTCCTTTGCCAAGGTAATTCGGTACAAGCCTTTACTTATTAATAAATCATCCATATGGGATTTCCATTTGAAATAGTTGGTTGTTGTAAGAAAAAGATTACTGAAAGAATCCATATTAAATATGTAGATAATATAGATTTTTAAAAAATTGAAACTAATGACCTGGATGGAAATATATCGAAAAATTAGGCAGTTTTAAAAAAAAAAGACACTAAAAATGGACTTCGGATGTGAAAGTTATGCCCCATTAAAAAATGCATAAACGATAAACAAAGAACCACGTGGTGGTGATACCCCTCCAAATAACCTCATTTTTACAAATATGTTGGTTTATGAAGTGACCCACTTTTATAAAACGAAAATGGGGATGACTTTTACAATGAAGTTACTTTATAAAATAAAGTTGCATGAGAAATAAATAACTCTAAATTAAAATATTAAAGCTACTTATACAGATTCACTTTTATACTTGAAGTGAAATATACTTTACAATGGATCATGAAATTTTTCAAAAAAAGTAACAAAAATGGAGACTTTAACTCCAGACCTCTTACTTAATCAGGAAATTGTTAACCAAGTGGGCTAGAAAAACATATTATATTTTTTAGCAAGAGGATTGGGGGAGTTTTTGTTGTTGTTGTGGAAGAATACCTTGGAGAGCATGTTAATAAAAAACTATTTTAACAAAAGAAAACATTTTCTCTTCTCAATGATAACAAGGGTTAGATCTCAAATAACTTACCTGGAAAATGCACCTTTTCCTATCTGTTTCTGATTTGTCAAGATCGCACAGGACGCATGCCAAAGAGAATATGTAGATATAAAAGAGTAGCAACATGGAAACAAACAATATAAAACCAAAATAAAACCAAAAAATACTCTGCAGATATTTAAAAAGGGTGTATTCAAGCTTTATACCTCCAGATATAGATGAAATGGCCATATCTTGGTAAAACAAAAACATTTTTGAGTGAAGCGAAAAGTGTTCCTAATTGAAATGAGAACTCTTGATGGAATGGAATGGTCCTATAAGCCCCAAAAAGTATGATAATGGCATAAAATGAAGACGAGGAAACTAGGCTTCATGATCTCGATCTACAACAACAGTGGGTATTCAAATAGGCTCGAATACCATGTTTGACAACATAGGTATTCCAACAAAGGAAGAAAACATTTAGTAACCATTCACACAACCTTATCAAATATCAATGCACTGATGTTTTGAAATCGTAAAACCCATACAGGAAAACATCCACTGACCTAGCCAACACAACCACTTAGAGCAGTTTATTAATGAAAAATAAAAATACTATATAGATAGTTTACAAGAGAGCTTATCACAATCGATCATTAGCATATGACCCTCCATTCTCTTTAAATAGAGATCATGGACCAATCAGGTGTTAATACATAGATCAATGGTGATTATGATCGAGGAAAATATCAATCGTCGGATCAGTCTATGTCGAGAACATATCGTGATCGTTGGATTTCCTAACTAGAAATGCATACTAATGCATACTAAAGAAACAAACTAAGAAACAAAATTTAACTTGATGAGACATTAGACCAAGGAGATATTAATTAACTCCTAAGTGTCTAAATATTCTAACAGATGCCTTTTAAATCCTCTTCATGTCTAGCCACTAAAAAACATCCTTGTCCAAAATTTCTTCACCCCAATAATAGGGAAAAGCAGTATTATGAAATTTCTCAGGATCAACACCTCACGATCAAATAGAAGTTTGATCCTTATTCATCCCAAACCAAATTTTATTGGTATGCCTATTGAGCAGGTCTTGTGGAATTAACATGCATTTTGTTTCACTTAGCAAGTAATTTTACCACTATATGAAGGTGACATTGTTGAAGGCCATATTTGGAGCATATGTTCGAACTTGCCTAGGTTTGAACTGCATAACAATTATGTTTCCCTGAGTAACTATTAGTTCTTGTCCTAGAGGTGAATTTCATTTCCACATGGTGAAAGCTTCCTGGATATAACCAAAAATGAAATACTCGCCTTTTTCATGCATATCTGCACCCACCTGCAACATTTTATTCATCAGTAACTTACACCAATTGAGTTGTCCCCCTTGCACATAGAAGTCAGCAATAGATAGTGCATCTAGTGTGAATTCACCTTTGGAAGAGTGTAACATACCCAATGACCCAAAAGCTAGCCACACTACCTCAAAAACTCACTTCAAAAATGATTTTGAATTCTATTGATAATTAATTCAAAATTAAGCATGAAAGACTAACATGAGTTGGTCATGATCCATGCTACAACATAAAAGAAATAAATAGAGTGGAATGCACAAAAAATAACAAAAAAACATGCATAGAGAAATACATCTCATAGATAATTAAATACACAACGTAATATACATTATACATAAAACATAGAGAGAACTTATATTTTTCATATAAACATTGAACAACTAGATGCATACCAAGGACGTTCCTCCCAACCATATACATTGTTGTTTATTTACTCTAAATAGAAGTTCACCCCTGATCTAGGGATATTAATTGACAAGGACGGGTCTTAGGACAAATATAAAACACACAAAAATTTGATAAATAGCTCTCAGGTTTCCCAACCACATAGAAAATCCTAATTTCCATATATATTTCCCCTTCATCCTTCATAATCCAAAGAAATGAACACATTTCTCTGCCATGAAATCCTTGAGACTGTTCCATTTATTTCCAAGGCTCCAATGCTACTAGTCAGGAAATATCCTTGCTGGAAACTCCAAGGATTCTCAATTGTGGAAAGTTATTTTCAAACTTCCATCAATCTCATGCACTCAAACAACCATTCCCACCTTGAATTATTAGTAACTTATTATAGCCAAGTAGAAATGGCTCTCCTCTTGCAAAGGTTTTTGTTTCCATGCTCATAACAAGAGAAAATGAATTAGCAATACCAGGGCACCAAATATGAAAGAGTGAGAAGGGTGTAAGAGTGCATGAATAATTGTTACAAGGAAAATATCTCCATGGTTAGAGGAAAACCACAATAGACAGAACGACACCTAGAAATCGACTCTAATCTCAAGTATGCTAGATAAATGAAAATGATATCAAGAGAAGGCTATAATCCTACCTCATTCGAACATCCAAAGAAGACCATTGTTGATCACACGACCGAACGATTTATACATGCAACTTGTCTTCAATAACCAAGATATGAAAGCATGTGGAAATGATATATAATGTTAGCCTATAAACTAGCATAATCCATTAACATACATAACAAATACACCCATAGAAAGTAATAAAAATATTTGTGATATATAATTGTGTGAGGAAAGAGTCTTTGTATTAATGTAATCAACATAAGTACATAGGTGACAAAATTTTGTAATAGCACATATCAAAACCAAGAAAATAATTCCCTCTAGCTCAGCCTTCACCACTTCAATCCTCCACAAAGGAAAGATCACAGGTAGAACGACTCAATGAGGTTCTCCATATCAAGATAGGAAGAGCTTGGGGGTTGAACAAAAGAAGTTCATACTTTCAAGGAAAAAGGGATCCAGACTCAATATGATGTGAAACGTCTCCAGTGTCTTTTATCTCAATGATGAATTATATCTCCAAGGCTTGGATATGGCTCGGTTTATATCCTTCAAATGTAATTGAAGGGTCAATTCAGAGTGTTTTCAGTATATGGAAGGTAAAAGATCATGGTTCTCGTGACATGGGATGCAAACTTGGCATATTTTTTATTTTTTGAGCACAAAACCCGATGTATGTGGGTTCTAATGGAGCAACCTACATGTATGCAAGTACTCTAAGTGTGGCTCACATATGTGGACAAAAAAATGTATTTTCAGTGCTGGAGTGAATAAAAATGGGAAATAAAGTCTCTAGAGGGAAATTGAAGGCCATCAAAGCAAGATGCATGGAGTGTGGAAAAACTTGATATAAAATATTCTCCCTAATATGTGAGTTTAGAGGAGTATGCATGATGACCAAAATACATTATAATTACGAGAAGTGGAGAAATGAAGACTCAATTGGAAGTACTAGTTACTCATGAGAATATTACAATTCATACTAACTTTGTACACATGGATTCCAATCTAAATTACATTACATATCCATATGGATATATATCAAATAGTTGTTCTTGGCCATGAATAGGCAATCAAAAGTGGATGTCATAGTCACGAACAAGACATAGTTGATTTGAGTCTTAAAATCAACCAAAGATATATGTATACAATGGAGTACAATGTGATCTTCCATGATCATTGAAGTCATATAGGTATTGGTTCGGTGAAAGACAACAGTAGATATGGGGTATTGCTACAATAAACTGGGGGTATTATACTCTATCCATTGAAGGTGCAAGTCTACATTATGTGAATAAAGGTGTTGAAGTTGAAAACAATGAGACTTCATTTGATTACCGGTCATTAAGTTATATCGTTAAAAAATGAGAGACAAGCCGTCGATATTGAAAGTAGGTTTCAAGGAACCAAGTACATTCAACAAGTGTGGATAAGGGTGTTGAGTTTGAAAACTTGAATAATCCATCGATCATGAGACATTGATGTATTCCCAAGTATCAATGGTGGTAGAACCTAACCCCGATGATTGGAATCCTCTAGTTACTCATAATAATCTAGATCTTGATTCCAAAGTAGACGAGTTGAAGTCGATGGAGGGAGACCTACTGAAAGGAGAGCATTAAGGAATATATCATCATCCAAAGTGAGGTACAAACTAATAGATTTATGACTAGGAGGAGCTTATATGAATAGGATATTCATGAAGCAATGGCCAGGTGCATCTCTCACATGTAAAAAATGCAAGTAGTACATGAACGGGACCCTCTGAATAACATCTAATGATGAAAATTGCTAACAAAGGAAAGCAAATCACCAATAGGGATAATGAAATCTAAGACACTGTATGAATCCCAATCTGTGAATAGATTTATTATTGTCAAACATAAGGGAAACCCCCGAGTCAATGACCAATGAGGATATGTCATCTGTTGGATTCAATCTTACCTATAAATGATGAAGGTAGGCCCAGAGTGCAATGTAAAATAACATATTCATCTGATTAAGAGATTCACTTGTAAGGGGATGGCTGGCATGAAAAGTCAAGAGTTCTGAGGAATGGTTGACACAAGTTTATACTTCCTTTGAATAAGACCATGAGATAAATGGGTAACTTAGGAATCATATATTTAATTCTAATTATTGAAAAAACTTTGTGACACAGGAGGCATCAAGAAACTCTCCATAGGAACCAGAAGAATAACAAGTCAGAGAAGTAGACTCTAAGTAATGAGTAAAACTTCCTAAGTTCATGCTAAACCTAAACCTTGGATGAAATGGACTCAACAATTTGTGCTCTTTTCAAAGGCGACACGACCATTGCCAATAGGATATAATATTTCTTTCCCATCCATATTTTTTTGTTTTTTCATAGTAAAATAAATTCTATGATACATGAGAGGAAACGAGTGTTGTTAATAAGAAACTAGTTCCAAGCAATGGAACATACATATGCTCAAGGAAAGGGTATGCATACGATACATGGAAACTTGGGGGCATGTTTCCTCTATGGGTAAAGGGTGTCAATATGTAAAGGATATATGAAAGGAACTGCTTGGATAATGTTGAGAATTGCTAGTAAAATAGACTTATAACGATAAAGAGAGAGCCGACATTAGGCTCAAAAATACAAGAAGGATAATGGGATGCAATTACAAATTAAATCAAGAAGTGTCCTTTTTCGTAAATATTAGTCCTCTTGGTCTGAAAAAATATAAAATAATACTGAGGAGATCTCTTCTAGCCAATGGTGACTAGAGTATTCATTTTTGGTAAGTAGTCTACTTGGTCCAGAAAATGGTTAAAATTATACCAAAATAGACATCCTTTTAAATCCATTTAACGAGTGTGAAAGAGACAATTTCACTCGACAATATTTTCATATTTTCGGTTGTCAAAAAAAATCTTAAACAAGACTCAGTGATCCAGGAGCATCATAAGCTACCAACCAAACAAGCATAAAGGCAGAGGATAGTTGGAAAAGCACCAATGCACATTTTGAAGTGTTTTGAAGATTAATGAATGGATATTAATGTAATAGCTAAGGGAAACATACTTACATTTATATCTAGATGTTGTAAACAGATCTTGAGCATTTCTCTCATCTGTCGAATGTAGAGGCATTTATGCGTAATGAATGCAAGTAGGTATATTTAATTTAATAGATTTGACAGTTTAGAAGTGTAGGAGGGAAAACGGATATAGACACCCTTACCCTTGTATCATTGTAATTTTTGGATGATCATTCATAATTCATAAGATGTAGAGATGTAGCAAAGAGTTGTAGAGAAGAACCCATGTACAGGAAGACTTGATTTTATATATGAAGCTTTGACTCAATTTTCATGGTGTTATGATGCTTGTTGTTTACATTAGTTAAATGGTATGTTTATAGTTGCTTTGTCTCTCTGTTATGCATTTATTTCAATGATATATTATGTGTGTGATTTCATGTTGAATGTATAAAGTCTGAGAGAGGATAAGAATGACTTTCAATTGTTTCTCTCCCTGAGAATTCCTGCAAGGAGTGCAGTGAGCGTCCGCAAGGTGTGTGTTGACGAGGGTCTGAGTTTTACCTCATAAAGCTCAGGAGAGATATCATTGTTCTCATAACTAGCAGAAGTGCAGGTGAGGCACAGATTTGTGCAAGGTGTGTGCAGGCTGGTTGAAGCCTTAGAACTTACCAAATAAGGTGAAGGTTGAAGGACTGCTATTGCAAGGAGTGCACAGGGTTGGAAACTCAAATAAACAAAGGTTATTTGAGGGATTGCCACAAGGAGTGCGAGCAGGGATCCTTTTGTGAAGCTTGAGTTTACAAGTGAAATCTCAGGAAGGATAACACCTTTGAAGTGTTCAAAGGGAGATGGAGAATGAAATTGTCTCATAGAGGTCAATTTCAGGAGGAAGAACACCAATTTGTTTGCACAAAAGTCAATGAGGAGTGCATCTAGTGGTTAGAATTCTCAATGGAGAACTCACAAAATCGCAAGGATCATAGGATCCAGAGGAGCTATAAGGTGGTTAGGAGTTGGATGAATCCACCACCATGACATCAAGAGTCAATGTAACTGTTGATCATGGTCAATTTGAGCCAAGAGATCATTTCGAGGATTCAGGACTCATAAGTGTGGGGTGCAGGTCAAAATCCTTGGTCACTCCAATTTCTGAATTGTGAAATGGATTTCTAGATGTAGAATTTCGGCATTTCATTATTTCAGGGTTCATGAATTAGAGAAGGCTGTGATTTTGGAATCGAGAGTTTAGACCTCTCGATATGTAGAATCCTGAAAAGGTTGTTATTTCAGAATTTGGGAATTGGTGTGACAAGTGATTTGGGGTCGAGAGCCGTGAAATCTCGGTATGTGAAATCTCGAAAGGCCATTGACCTCACCAAAGGAGAAATTTTGGAATTTGGGGAATCATAAGGGAAGAGGAATGAATGTTGGTTGTTCTCTCAAGTCCCAAAAAGCCAAAATTAGTGGGCAACAGGTGGCATGTGCTTGTCATGTTGGAGCGGTCAACCTTCATTGACAATTCACATTTGGGCATTTTCCAAGAGCTTTGGAATTACATTGGGACTCTCCAACTCCCAAAACCTGAAGTCCTTTGTGGCTTAAACAAAGGGTTTAATTAACCCTTGGCATTATTTTAGTGAAGATCCTGTGTGGATCTTGGCCCGAGGGTAGGGGGTCTGCACCAGTTGTGGTATCAGAGGACAGAACAAATTCTTTGCTTTATGTAGAAGAGATAAAAGAGGAAAATGTTTCAACCATGCCGCCAAGAAGAAGAGTGTAACACCCCTTTCACTCACTACTGTGTAGGTGTTACGACGTGAAATAACAACATTCTCACTAATAATTAATCACATGCTTTTAAAACAAGTTAAACTCATTCAACACAGAGTATTCATATAAATTACTTCCATAATCAACAATCAATACTATTTAATATTAATTCATATACATAGTGGAATTCATGATGACATAAGAAGAACAATCATGCAAAACATGATTAAAGCATAATCAGGTACTTATCTTTGAAACAGTGGTAGTTCCACCAATCAAGTGCAGGCCTTCCACAAACATCCCAGCCTTAGACTACACTTCTCATCATCTCAATAATGGGTCACCCCGAAGTTGGGACTAAGCTCTACCCGAAGACAACAAATTCTAGGCTAGGCTGAGGTTACAGGGAAAACAACACACAACCACAAGGATGGGATTCTCTCCCAGTAACATCTCACGCTCACTGCCCATAGACCCTCATTCCCCACATGCCTGTTCCACCCCATGAGTATGCACCTTCTCTATAACCTAGACAGTCCTTCGGCTGCTAACCTCCCTTGCCTTGGGTTACATCAACAGGCTGGACCAGAAGTCTCCGGGCTCTCTCGTAGCTACAAGGTTCCTTCCAGGAGTTCTCTCTTTCCTCTGTGCACTCCCTCACTTGGAGGGAGTTGCTCACAGGATCATCAACCTGTTCTTCCAACTTCAACCACCTCTCTCACCCGAAGAGAGTGTTGTACAAACTGGCCAACAAGCCACACAGGATCAAACACTACACGTCCACCACAATCAACGAGAATATAGACATGAACACCCCAGGGAATCTCCTGACAGGTGCAATAGCATAACCAAGCTTAGCAGGGACAGGACACTTCCGTTTTCTCAATATGGAAACAAAGGATAGACTCACACTCTGGATTCTTAGGGATGCATGATGAGTTGTCCATGCAAGGGTCGATTCAGACTCCACAGTTTAGAAAATAGAAGGGATGTACTGGCTTTCCAGAACAAACACAAACTTTTTCTCGAAATCAACACAAGCTTCTGGTTCAGGGGTTGTACACACGAGTTTTCTCAAAGCTAGACATAGACTTTTCATATCACAGGGATGCACGAAGGTTCTCTGAAGAACTCGGGTCAGTCGTACTGCTTCGATCCCATACATGCTCAGGTAGTCTGATCAAATGGGAGAAGGAACCCCCTCACAGTCCACCCTGGCCATTTTATTCGCATGCACCAGTGTCGACACTTGTTTCCCTAGAGACTGCATGTGTTCCACCAGAATGCATCAGCTTCCCTTGGTCACGAACTTAGGATAAAGATATAAATGGCACATGTTCTTTTTGGAATAATAATAAAATATTATTCCCAGGCTTAAGCCCCTTAGGCTAAACACTTAGCCCCATTTCCCACCTTCCAGCCCCTAATCCCTTGCCTTCTCTATGGAAGCTCAGTCCCCCTTCACTCATTCATCGTGGTCGGTCTACACCTGGCAGTGTTTATAATTTTATTAAATGTTCTGCATATATACAAGTACAAAATCAGGCCCTTGGCCTCTAACCTTTAGGCTCTCTGGCCTAACAATCACATAAGCCCAAAGACTTATACAAACTTGGCTCACCAGCCTATAACACATATTTACAATTCATTTCAGACATCAAATTAACAACTGGGCTCAGCCTTGGTGACATTACAATCCCCCTCCCTAATTTTTACACTGTCCTCAGTGCAACTTTACACAACATCTGCCAACTTTTCAAAATTTTCAAAAAGATGCGGGTACTCTGCCCGCATAACATCTTCATGCTCCCATGTCATGTCCTCAGGACCGTACCATGTCCACTGGAACTTTACAAGCTCTATAGCTTGATTCCGAAGCTGTTTGCTTTTCCTATCCAATATGTGCACATGATGCACTTCCAAGACACCTTCTAGTTCCACCTGAATCACATTCCAATCGATAACATGATTAGCATCAGGTACATATTTCTTAAGCAGTGAAACATGAAACACATTATGTACAGTCATAGATGTAGGTAGTGCAAGCATGTATGCAACTAGCCCAATCCTTTCTAGGATCTCAAACGACCCACAAAATCTTTCTGCCAACTTGGTGCAATTTCCCAGCTTCAGGGAACTCCTATTAGTCCTCACTTTTAGGAAAACATGGTCACCCACTTTGAATTCTCTATGGGTTCTGTTACTATCAGCGTAACTTTTCTGTCTATTCTGGGAATCTTTCAGATCCCATTTAATTTTTATCATTTGATCTTCCATCTCTTTGAGAAGTTCAGGCCCAACTACTACTCTGTCAGCTAGATTATCCCAACTCACTGGAGTGTTGCACCTCCTTCCATAAAGTGTTTTGAATGGGCTCATCTTCAACGATGCATGATACCCATTATTGTAGGTAAATTCTACCAAATGCAGGTAGTCTTCCCACCTTGATGGATTATCCATCACATACGTTCTCAGTATGTCTTCTATTACTCTGTTCACCCTTTCTGTCTGACCATCAGACTCAGGATGATATGTTGTACTAAAGTTCAGATTTGTTCTGAATCCTTTGAACAGTCCTTTCCAGAAATTTGAAGTGAATTTCGTGTCCCTATCAGACACAATTGTCTTAGGAATTTCGTGCAAGCGTGCAACTTCTTTTAAAAAGATATCAACAACATTTGCTGCCCTGTGAGTGGTTTTTAGTGGAATGAAATGGGCGGCTTTAGTAAGCTTGTCCACCACCACCATGATTGAATCATGTTGCTTGCTCGTTCTGGGCAATCTTGTGATAAAATCCATTCTTACCACGTCCCATTTCCATTCAGGAATGGGTAAAGGCTGGAGCAACCCTGGTGGGTCCCTATGCTCAGCCTTAACCTTCTAGCACTCCATACATATGGCGATGTATTCAGCAATTTCCTTCTTCAGACCCGGCCAAAAATAATGGCTTTTGACTACTGCCACAATCTTTTGATATCCAGGATGTCCAACATAAGACACATTATGCATCTCCTTTAGAATTGCCAGCTTCAATTCTTGGACATTGGGTACATACACTTTGTTTTTATACAAAAGTAAGCCATCAGTTCCCAAGGTGTAACTTTCCATGGTCTGTGGTCTCTCATGCTATTGTAGCTTTGCTACAAGACCTCTGTACTACAAATCACTATTTGCAGCTTCTAAGATCTTGTCTTTCATCTCAGTCCTGTACATGCTAATGGCTGTAGCATGTAATTCGTGAACTTTTCTGCTGAGTGCATCAACCACCTTATTTTATTTCCCTTTGATATGCTTGATATCAAATTCATATTCACATAGAAACTCCAGCCATCTGATTTGCTTGGAATTTAAAGTCGACTGATCAAATAAATATTTCAGACCATTGTGGTCTGTTCTTAATTCAAATATCCTTCCCATGAGGTAATGTCTCCATTTCCTCAATGTGTGGATGATTGCTCCAGCTCTAAATCATGAGTGGCATAATTCCTCTCATGATCTTTCAAATTTTGAGACTCATAACAAATTACAAATCCCTCTTGGCTGAGAACTCCTCCCAGCCCCTCCTTACATGCATCAATGCACACTACGCAATCCTTATTTGGATCTGCAATCTTCAGGATTGGAGCATTGGTTAGCAGTTGCTTCAATCACTAGAAACTGCTCTCACATTCTTCAATCCACTGAAACTTCTTCTCCTTCCTTTGTAAGGAAGTGATAGGGTGAGCTATCTTTGAGAATCCAACTATAAACCTTCTATAGTAGTCTACCAGACCCATAAAATATCTAACTTCTGCCACATTCCTTGGCACTGACCATTCTCGGATGGCCTCAACCTCTTCAGGATCCACAACGATCCCCTCTTCTGAAATAATATGTCCCAAGTAATGGATCTACCTTTGATAAAATGAGCACTTGCTCAGTGCGTACAACTGGTGTTCTCTCAACACTTCCAGCACCATTCTCAGGTGTTTCTCATGTTCTTCCTCTGTCTTGGAATACACCAAGATATTGTCTAGGAAGACTATGACAAACTTGTCCAAATAATCTCTGAACACTCCATTCATTAAGCACATGAAAATAGTAGGTGCATTTGTCAGTCCAAATGACACCACTATGAATTCATAATGACCATACCTTGTTCTAAAGGCGGTCTTGCTAATGTCCTCATCATTTATTCTCACTTGGTGATATCCATATCTGAGGTCTACTTTTGAGAATATTTTCGCATACTTCAACTGATCAAAAATGTCATCAATGATACTTTTTCTTGATAGTGACCTTATTCAACTGCCGAAAATCAATGCACAGTCTCAGCGTTCCATCTTTCTTCTTCACGAATAGGACTAGAGCACCCCACGGTGACAAGATGGGGAGAATGTAACCCTTCTTTAGTGTCTCTTCGAGCTGCAATTGTACCTCTTTCAGCTTTGGCGTACTCATTATATAAGGAGCCTTCGAAACTTGAGCTTCTTAGGGCACCAAATTTATAGAAAAATCGATGTCCCTCTTTGGACATAGTCTGGGTACCTCCTGAAATACATCCTTGAACTCTTTGAGTACCTTGCAGTCTTCCAGATTTGAGACTACATCTCGAGATGCTTCTTCCACCCAAGCTACAAATAATTGACAACCTTTCCAGTAACATTTCTTCAGCTGCATGGCTGAGATTTCCCTAACAGCCACAGCTCTGGGAATTCCTTGGACTGTTACCTGATTTCCCTCTTTGTTCAGGCATGTAAACCTCTTGTTACGGAAATCCAAAAGGGCATGGTGTTGGTCCAACCAGTCCATTCCAATTAAGCAATCATACGAGCCTAAAGGAAAAATGTTCAATTCAGCCTTAGTGCTCATTCCTTTCATGTATACTAAACACGACTTAACCAATTCGGTGACCTTCCTTTTGGTTCCTGTGGTCAACTTCACTAGCCAAGGATTTTCATGTTTTCTTCTCGTTAGATGAAAACTATCGACCATTCTAGGATCTACATAACTATGGCTAGCTCATGAATCAATTAAAATAACAAGTGGTCGGTTGCTGATCGTACCTTCCACTTCAATCGTGTGTGATTGAAATTTTTCTTGCTTGTTGTCTAGGGCTGCAGAGATTCTCGACATTTTGTTGCCCATATCCTCCATTGTTTCAGCTTGCTGAACAGTATGGACAGTTCTTTCTTTATCTTTTCTGTGGGAGCAGTTTTTGTACCTATGATTCCCTTTACAGCCCCAACACTCCATAGGTGGCGGTCTTGGCATCTACTCACTCCCTTCAACTTTCCTGGGCTCTCTAAAAGAAGACTTTCCCCAAGGACTATTCCTGAAAAAGGGAGGCCTATTTCCCTTCTACCTCTATTCTTTCTTAAACCTCTTCTGGTCATCCCAAGCCTTCCAAAAGGTAGTATTTTCTCTTTGTTGTTCGTATAATCATTTCACCTTTCTTACGGTTTCTTCCATCATCTTAGGATCATCATATTGAATCTTGTCACCAATGGAAGGTGGAAGTCCACTTAGATACCTCTGAATTTTGACAGCCTCGTCTTTGATGAATGAAACATAATTCAGTAGCTCCAGAAAACTTCATTCATACTTATCAATGGTCATGCTGCCCAACTTGAGTTCAAAGAACTCCTTCATCTTTCTGTCATAGTATCTTTTGGCCAGGTATTTCTTTTTGAAATACCTCTTAAATTACTTCCAAGTGACCTCTTTCTCTCTGATGTGTTTCACCTGCACAAACTGATCCCACCACATGGATGCTTTTCCTTTCAGTTGATACATTACAATTCTTCCTTCTGCATAGGCAGAATAATTCTGCAGTTGGAAATATTTCCTCATGCCAAGCAACCATGTCTCGGCATCTTCCTCCTTCTTATGTTCTCCATCAAATGTTGGAGGCTTAATCTTGTTCATATCCACTTTCAATTCATCCTTTCCAGATTTTTGGTGTTTTCTGGTAGGAGACGAGATTGAACTACTCTGTATTTCCTTTCCAAAATGCTTTGGGGAGAGACGGTAATGTCTGTTGCCACTCCTTGATCTTCTTCTCCTATCAGGGGTTCTCAAACTTCTTGATCTTCTTGTGTCTCTTTCTTTTTCTAATTTCTTTTCTATTCTTTCCAGGCTCTTCAACATTTTTAAGTTGAATTCACCCTGTCGATCCGTGATTTTCATGAACTTTCGGCTATAAGCTAGGCGAGCTTGGGCATCTTTCTGCAATCTTTCAATGAGTTTCATCATATGTTATTCCTTATCCATCTCTTTTCCATACCGATTGGAGTTTGATCCTTCCACTTCCACATTGACATCCTTTTCTTCTCGTTCGTCCTTTGTTTCAAGGGCAATCTGCACCTTTTCCCACTCCATACTCGGCGTTGGTTAACTGGAGTTCTGACTCTCGTTGAACTCTACACATGCACTGTGAAATTCAATTCGAAGTTTTTCAGGCCATTAAAACTTCATGAACAATCCACAACATTTATAAGCCAATACAAGCAAGAAAAAAAGATGTTTTGATTCAAATACGTTTTCTGAGCTCTCGTTCAGCTCTGCAATTTCAGGACTTCATTTTTCGGGGTTTTGGGTTTTCAAAACTTCAACTATCGGCATTTTGGGACTTCAAAACTTTGGAATCTCGGTCCATGAAGATCCAACAGTTAAATATTCATAACCAAAGTCACCCTTTCACAACTCGTGATCTCGCGAGTTCGTGAGCCGAAGACCCTCGACTCATTTCCTCCAATGTCGATACCCGAGATGCAATATAGGTATGGCTCCCTCCTCGCTAGCATCTGCTACACATGACCATAGTCTAGGGATAAGTGCTATCACTTCTTCACTACTCCCCACTTTGCGAGTTTCAATGTCGAGCTCCCATGCTCTTATCTCACGAATCCCCGAGACGCGAGAAGTCAATGGAGTGTTGACTCCTTTCCTTGACAGTGCCCTCCATACGTAATCGTAGGGTAGGGATTAAATACTAGCGCCTCTCACAATTCGCACCTTTGTGAGTTCGTGGGTCGAACTCTTGTGCCCTCCTATTGCGATCTCTCAAGACATGATAAATCAACAGAGCATTAAGTCCCTTCCTCCTGGTGACGTGTATTCACCTATCAGTCACCCAGGCCCACCTTGTCATTCTGCCATGTGTCCTCTCGTTCCCAGATCTCGGCACTTCACTAATCGTGAAGTCAAAAATGACTCCTTTCAACCTCTGAACCCTCGAACGCATGGTAGGCGATGGGGTTCTTGATCAAACAATCCTCCCGTGACCTATATCGAATGATTGTCCTCGCTCCTCGCAATTTCATGACTTCATGACTTGGAGCATCCAACTCTTGGGCCCTCACCCTACGAACCTCTGAGTTCACAAGATCCCTTGATCTCTACCACCTGTCCTCCTCAGATGGATGGTACTAATTCTCTTGTGACTTGGCCACTCGTGAAGTCGAAGGACTTCCTTTCTAACCCCCGATGTTTGAATCCCCGATATGGGTGATCTTGTGACACGTGTCCGCTCTCAAATGAACGACTTAGATTTCCTTGAGACTTCGCTCTGCTGCTCTATGCGTGAGGGTTTAAACCTCGTGTAGCTCCTGATATATCCAATGACTATTGGCTGTTTAGACCAAGATTTGATGGCTCAGACCATTTCTCCTATGCAACTCGAAACGGGTTTTTAAACCCTACTCACCCATTCCAGACTCGATGGACATGAGGTTTCACCTTCCCTCCCGAACTGATCCTAAGGTTATAACACTATTGGTGTGGAGACCTATCTCCTCCTGGCCATAGACCACACCAACTGCGGTTTCACACACCGCTAAACCTCCTGAGCTTAAAAACTCGTCAAGTAACTCCTTGAAACTTTGGAGGAAACCAAGGTCAAAAATTGACCTTTGAGACCCAATTTCCCTCGCACTCTTGGTCCAAAGACCACTCCACTGGCCCATCTAGGCTTAGTGTCAAAACCTTGCTCTGATACCAAACTGTAACACCCCTTTCACTCACTATTGTGTAGGTTTTACTACGCGGAATAACAACATTCTCACTAATAATTAATCACATGCATTTAAAACACGTTAAACACATTCAACACAAAGTATTCATAAAAATTACTTCCATAATCAACAATCAATACTTTTTAATATTAATTCATATACACAGCGGAATTCATGATGACATAAGTAGCAAAGTCATGCAAAACATGATTAAAGCATAATCAGGTACTTATATTTGAAATAGTGGAAGTTATACCAACCAATTCCAGGCCTTCCACGAACCTCCCAAACTTAGACCACATTGCTCATCAGCTCAATAGTGGGTCACCTTTGAGCTGGGACTAAGCTCCACCCCAAGACAAGGAATTCTAGGCTAGGCTAAGGTTACAGGGAAAAAAACGCACTGCCACAAGGATGGGATTCTCTCCCAGGAACCTCTCACACTCACTACCCACAGACCCTCATTCCCCACATGCCTGTTCTGCCCCAGAAGTATACACCTTCTCACTCACCTGGACAGTCCTTCGGTTGCTAACCTCCCTTGCCTTGGGTTACAACAACAGGTCCAACCAAAAGTCTTCAGGCTCTGTGGCAGCTACAAGTTTCCTTCGAGGAGTTCTCTACTTCCTCTACGCACTCCCTCACCTGGAGGGAGTCGCTCACAGGCCCAACAACATATTCTTCCAACTTCAACCACCTCTCTCACCTGGAGAGAGTGTTGTACAAACTGGCCAACAAGCCACATAGGATCAAACACTACACATCCACCACAATCAATAGGAATCCAGACATGAACACCCCCGGGAAGCTCCAGACAGGATCAACAGCATAACCAGGCTTAGCAGGGATGAGACACTTCCATTTTCTCAATATGGCAACATGAGATAGACTCACACTCTGTATTCTCAGGGATGCATGACGAGTTGTCCACACAGGGTTCGATTCAGACTCCACGGTTTACAACAGAGAAGGGGTGTACTGGCTTTCCATAACAAAAACAAACTTTTTCCTGAAATCAACATAGGCTTCTAGTTCAGGGGATGTACACACGAGTTTTCTCAGAGCGAGACATAGACTTTTCAGATCACAGGGACGCACGAAGGTTCTTTGTAGAACTTAGGTTATTCGTACTGCTCGGAGCCCGTATACGCTCAGGCAGTCCAATCGAATGGGAGAAGAAACCCCCTCTTGGTCCACCCTGGCCATTTTATTCGCATGCACCAAGGTCGACATTGGTCACCTTTGAGACTGCATGCATTCCAACAACACACATAAGTTCCCTTGGTCAGGAACTTAGGATAAAAATATAAATGGCACATGTTCTTTTTGGAATAATAATAAAATATTATTCCTAGGCTTAAGCCCCCTAGGCTAAACACTTAGCCCCCTTTCCCACCTTCTAGCCCCTAATCACTTGCCTTCTCTGTGGAAGCTCAGTCCCCCTTCACTCATTCATCATGTTTAGTCTGCACCTAGTGGTGTTTACAATTTTATTAAATGTTCTGCATACATACAAGTACAAAATCAGGCCCTTGTCCTCCAACCCTTAGGCTCTCTAGCTTAACAATCACATAAGCCCATCGTCTTATACAAACTTGGATCACCATCCTATAACACATATTTACAATTCATTTCGGACATCACATTAACAACTGGGCTCAACCTTGGGGACATTACAAAGAGATAGGCCAATGCCTGATCTCGCACTGGAAAGAGAAATGTGTGAGTTATGTGCCAAACTTGATGCTATGGAGACATCACATAGGTGCACAGTCGATGTTGGAGATATCAACGAGGCTAAAAGTGAAAATGAAGCTAGAAACAAAGGATAATAAGTTGCAGTCGAAGATGTTACAGACGAACGCCTATTCAAGGTTGTTGCAAGGATAGGTTCCAAGGAAAAAATGTACATTCCCATGTATGAGGGAAACTTGGATGTTGAAGAACTTCCAGATTGGATTAGGGATTTAGACAAATACTTCAACTACGAGGATGTCGAGGAAGACAAGAAAGTCAAACATGTCGTTACTAGACTTAAAGGGCATGCAACATTATGGTGGGATGAACTGGAGGTTGACAGATGTTGCAAGGGAAGGCAAGAAATCAAAAGATGGGATAGAATGATTGCAAAGATGAAAGCCAAATTCATACCCAGGGATTATCAAATCACTATGTTTCGGAGGATGCATAATTTGAGATAGAAGTTGATGTCAGTGAAGGAATACACTGAATAATTATACAAGATAAACATCAGAGCAGGTCATCGGGAAAGTGATGATGAAAAAGTTTCCAGGTACATGAATGATCTGTGATATGACATTCAATATGAGATGGGCATGATGACTATTTGAAATGTGGAAGATTCTTATCAGATAGCTCTAAAATATTAAGAGAAGCTGAGCCAGAAGTAAGGTTAAAGAGGCCGAGGTAGAATTCAAGCCAGAGGTAAAACAATTTCCCAAGATAGAACTCAGAAACCTAAGGAAGAGGGAAAGAAACCTCAAACTCAACCTGAGAGAGGAGGAAGCTCACAAGGAAGGCAGTATGTTGATATAAATACTTTTCCTCGAGCCAAATGAAGAGGAAGAGGCAGAGGAGGTGAAGTGAAATGCTTTGTCTATAGAAAAAATAGACATAAATCCTATGAGTGTCCAGATAAGAAGAAATATGGGGGTGAAACTCACATTGTTGAAGCTCGAGGACATAATGTTGAGGTAGAAGAAGTTGAGGGCGGAAGATCCTTAATGATGAGGAAATTTCTCTTGAAACCAGAGAAGGAACTAGAGAACCCATCTCAAAGACAGAGTATGCAAGGTCATAGTGGACAACGGTAGCATAGACAATCTTGTATCTACAGAGATGGTTGAAAAGCTGGAGATGGAGACTGTTGCACATCCAAGCCCATCCAGAGGTTTCATGTCTACAAAAAGGACATCAGGTAAATTTCACTAAATAATGTTTATTTGAATTTAAAATAGGAGGATATAAAGATGAAATATTATGTGATGTCATTCCCATGGATGTTTGTCATATATTTTTGGGTAGACCATGGCAATATGATAGAAATGTGGTTCATGATGGGAGGAAGACCACATACACCCTGGAGAAAAATGGTAGGACTCATATGTTGCTACCGATTAAGGATAAAGAGGTGAAAACATAAATGAGCAACAATGTACTTCTCATGAGTGGGAAGGAACTTCTTGATGAGGTTAAGAAGAAGGAAGACACACAATTTATTATGGTCAGGAAGCCCAAAATTGTTTTGACCAGTACAAGGATAGATGATTTACCAGAAAAAATCTAGGAATTGCTGGGAGAGTTTGTTGATATAGTAGTACACAAACTACCTTGTTCGTTTCCACCTATCAGGAGTATAAATTATCATATCGATATTACAACTGGAGATAGTTGGATGAACAAAGAAGCATATCAGTTGACAGCACAAGAAAATGAAGAAGTTAAGAGACAAGTCCAGGACTTAATGGACAAAAGATTGATTCGAGAAATCTTGAGTCCATGCACTGTTCCGACCGTGCTCAACCCAAAGAAAGACAGAGGCTGGAGAATGTGTACAAACTCAACGAAAATCAATAAGATTACCATTAGATATAGATTTCCTTTTCCAAGGATGGACAACTTGATGGATTGATTGAGTGGAGCAAAGTTTTTTTCAAAGATTGATTTGAAAAGCAGGTATCATCAAATTTGAATGAGAGAAGGTGATGAATGGAAGACAACATTCAAGACGAATGAGGGGCTATATGAATGGCTTGCCTTGCCATTTGTCTTAACGAATGCACCCAATACTTTCATGAGATCGATGAACAAAGTCCTGAAGAATTTCATAAGGAAATTTGTCATTGTATGTCCTGACGATATATTAATTTTCAGCAAGATAGAAGCAGAACACTTAAAGCATCTAGTTGTAGTGATGAGGAGATTACATCAGGAGAAATTGTTGATTAATATAAAGAAATTGTCATTTATGAGGACAAAACTCATTTATTTGGGTTTTGTTATCTCTGCAAATGAATTAAAAATGGATCTGGAAAAGATAAAGGAGGTTAATAATTGGCCATCGCCAAAAAGCATATTTGAAGTTTGAAGCTTCCATGGTTTGGATAGCTTCTACAATAAATTCATCCGAAACTTCAGTGTAATTAGTGCACCAATGATGGATACAGTGAATAAAAGAGATGAATGTTTTCACTGGATGGAGGAAGAAGAAAAGAGCTTCAATCTATTCAAGAAGAAGATCACTGAGCAACCAATTATGGTTTTGCTAGATTTCAACAAGACATTCCAGGTCAGGTGTGACGTGAGTGTATTTGCAATTGGAGTGGTCTTGAGCCAAGACAATAGGTCGGTCACATATTTCAGTGAAAAAATGAATGAAGCAAAGATTAAGTACTCCATGTATGACAAGGAATTCTATGCGGTCATGCAAGAGCTGAAGAAATGGAGACACTATTTGGTTCCCAAGGAGTTTGTTTTGTACAAAGATAATCATGCTTTGCAATTCGTGACTCGACAAAAGAAGTTGAACCAAAAAAATGCTAAATCAGTTGAATTCATGCATAATTTTACTTTTGTGATTAAACATATTTCTAGAACTACTAACAAAGTTGTTGATGTTTTGAGCAGGAAATGTTTGTTTATGTAGGAATTCAGAGTCAAGACTTTAGGTTTTTATAACCTTAAGAAAATGTATAGGGATGATCCAGACTTCAAAGAGGCATATGAGGCATATGAGAATCAAATTCTCAGGGATAGAAGCCAATGGAATGAATACATGATCCATGATGGATTATTGTTCAGGGGAAATCAGCTTGTATTCCGAAATGCTCCATGAGGGAGAATTTGCTGAAGAAAAAACATAGTGGAGGATTGGTCAGACATTTTTGTCATGCCAAGACATTCTCGAAGTTGAATGCTTCATATTTTTGGCCATGGATGAGGACAAATGTCAAGAAATTCATGGATAGATGAAGAATTTGCTGGCACACGAAAGGAAAAAGGAAAAACTTAGGGTTATAGCAGCCATTACCCATACCTGAAAGGTCATGGGATGCAGTGAGCATGGATTTCATATTGGGACTACCAAGGACAAAGAGAGGATGTGATTCAATCTTTATGGTAGTTGACAGATTTTCAAAGATGACACATTTCATACCATGCCAGAAAACCAGTGACGCAACTCATATTGCGAACCTGTTTTTCAAGGAAGTCATCAGACATCATAGTTTTCCAAAGAGTATCATGTCTGATTGAGATACCAAGTTCATAGGGAATTTCTAGAGGACCTTATGGAAGAAGTTGGGGACAAGTTTTTCTTTTAGATTAGCATATCATCCTCAAATGGATGGACAGACATAAGTCGTGAATAGGAGCTTGGGAGATTTGTTACAAAGCTTAGTGACTGAACACCACAGTCAATGGGATCACATTCTGCCATAGGCAGAATTCACTTACAATGATTCACTCAATAGAAGCATAGGGCAGAGTCGATTCCAGATTGTATATAGAACATAGCCAAGGGGATTTTCTAAATTGAAAGATTCAGAACAAAATGAATTCAGGAGTGCTAGTGTAGAGGACTTTGCAGAAGGAATGAAGGAGCTTCACAGCTGAATCAAGGAGCGATTGTAGAATTCAAGTCAAGAATACAAGTGTAGAGTAGATCAAAACCGGTGAGAACTTCAATTTGAAGTTGGTGATTTGATTCTTGCACATATAAGGAAGGAAAGGTTCCCAAGGGGAATGTATGATAAGTTGAAGATGAAAAATATTGGACCGTGCAAGGTCATAAATAAATTTGGGGCAAACACATATGAGATTGAATTACCCGATGGGGTCGGAATCTCACCGATATTCAATGTTGGAGATTTGTACCCTTACAGAGATGAAGAAGCAGGAGCAGAAGAGGAATAGAAAGAGGTTCAATGGAAAAAACATATGCCTGTATATGAAAAGCCATAGATGGAAAGCATAGTTGACAAAAGGATTAGCAAAAAGACCAGGAGGAAAGAGTATTTTGAATACTTGGTCAAGTGGAAAGGACATCCAATTGAAGATGCTAGTTGGGAGGATGAAGAAACAATTCATAGGCATGGACAAACTATGCAAGAGCTCATGAACATGAGTTGATGAAAGATTTCAAGTGAGGGAGTATGATGTAGGAGCATCGTAAGAAGCCAGCAAAGCAAGCATAAAGGAGGAGGATAGCTGGAAAAGCACTAGCGCACATTTTGAACGGTTTTGAAGATTAATGAATGGACATTAATGTAATAGCTAAGGGAAGCGTATTTACATTTATATCTAGATGTTGTAAAAATATCTTGAGCATTGCTCTCATCTTTTGAATGTAGAGGAATTTATGCATAATGAATGCAAGTAGGTAGATTTAATTTAATAGATTTGGCAGTTCAGAAGTGTAGGAGGGAAAACGGATATAGACACCCTCACCCTTGTTTCATTGTAATTTTTGGATGATCATTCAGAATTCATAAGTTGTAGAGATATAGCAGAGAGTTGTAGAGAATAACCCATGTACAAGAACACTTGAGTTAATATATGAAGCTTTGACTCAATTTTTATGGTGTTATGATGCTTACTATTTACATTAGTTAAATGGTATGTTTACAGTTTCTTTGCTTCCCTATTATGCATTTATTTCAATTTTGTATTGTGTGTGTGATTTCATGTTGAATGTATGAAGTATGAGAGAGGAGAAGAATGAGTTTCAATTATTTTTCTCCCTGAGAATTCCTACAAGGAGTGAAGTGAATGTCCACAAGGTGTGCGTTGATGAGGGTTTGAGTTTTACCTCAAAAAGCTCAGGAGAGATATTGATGTTCTCATAACCAGCATAAATACAAGTGAGGCACAGAGCCATTCAAGGTGTGTGTAGGTTGGTTGAAGCCTTAAAACATACCAACTAAGGTGAAGGTTGAAGGTCTATTGTTGTAAGGAGTGCACAGGGTTGGAAACTCAAAACTAGAGGTTATTTGAGGGTTTTTTGCAAGGAGTGCGAGCAAGGATCCTTTTGGGAAGCTGGAGTTTACAAGTGAAATCTTAGGAAGGATAATACCTTTGAAGTGTTCAAAGGGAGATGGAGAATGAAATCATCTCATAGAAGTCAAGTTTAGGAGGGAGAACACCGAGTCATTTGGGTAGAAGTCATTAAGGAGTGCATCTAGTGGTCAGAATTCTTCGTGGAGAACTTGCGAAATTGCGAGGACCATAGGATCCAGAGGAGTTCTAAGGTGCTTAGGAGTTGGATGAATCTGCCACCCTGACATCAAAAGTCAATGTAATTGTTGATCATGGTCAGTGTTGTTCCAAAGTTTGTGTTTTAAGGCTATAAAACACACCGTTTGGGCATCTATAATAATGATGTTTTCTTTCGAAACAATAGGTACTAAAGATTAGACCAGATTCAGTTTCTCAACTGTCTCTGTCTTTCTTCCCTA
>ML777587.1:1039621-1052852 GCA_009831015.1 Picea engelmannii | reverse complement strand
ATGTCCGTTCGAATTAGCGAAATGCGATTTTCCGATATGATTAACTTAATCGTTAAGACTGATTTTTAAATGAGGTTAGGATAATAATGATTTATTATAGGATTAGCACCTCGGGAAATCGGAAAATCGGAATGTCGGGATTTAAAGTATATTGAACTTTGTTGTTTTCAAACCGCGAACTCCGATATCCCGACGTTTATTTAGGAAAACTTTAATTTTATCATTGATTTTTCTTTTTTGAATATTCTCGAGTGTATTTCAAATTTATTAGATCTGGAAAAAACATTGATAATGCAAAGACTCCAGGATACTAAAATTTTTTCAAAAAACAAAATTTTAGTTATGTTTCAACAGTCAGTTTGAGCCGACAGATCATTTTGGGGATTTGGGATTCATAAGTGTGGGGTACAGGCCAAAATCCTTGGTCACTCTAATTCCTGAATCGCAAAAGAGATTTTTAGGCGTAGAATTTAGGCATTTTAGTATTTCAGGGTTCGGGAAGTAGAGGAGGCTATGATTTTGGAATCGAGAGTTTCAAAATCCCGGTACGCAGAATCCTGAAAAGGTCGTTATTTCAAAATTTAGGAATTGGCGTGACAAGTGATTTGCGGTCGAGAGCCATGAACTCCCAGTACGCGAAATCCCAAAAGGCCGTTGACCTCGCCAAAGGAGAAATTTCAGAATTCGGGGAATCATAAGGGAAAAGGAACGATTGTTGGATGTTCCCTCAAGTCTCGAAAAGTCGAAATTAGTGGGCAAGAGGTGGCATGTGCTCGTTGCGTTGGAGTGGTCAACCTTTGTTGACAATTCACATTTTGGCATTTTCCAAGAGCTGTGGAATTACATCGGGACTCTCCAACTCCCGAAACCTGAAGTCCTTTGTCGCTTAGACAAAGGGTTTAATTAACCCTTGGCATGGTTTTAGTGAAGATCATGCATGGATCTTGGCCCGAGGGCAGGAGGTCTGCACCACTCGACGAGAGTCCCATAGGTAGTGGTCATAATAATATTGAGTAAGAAAATGGTGTTCAAACACAAATTCATATTGGGACTATAAGGAAATCTCATACCTATGGAATAACTTATGCATGGGAACCAAATGGCAAAAATGTTCTAACTAGGGTACCCATGTTTGGTAATTCTCTACCACTTAGCAACTACACTTCTAGTTGCAGTGAGAAGGTTTTGTGTCACTAAGAAATGTGTGTGTACCTAGGGCATGTGAATCATGGTCATAGGAATATGCAAGAATGAAAAGTGGGGTGAGAACCTATCCTATATGCCAGTGATGGAACATACCTTCCAGAGGCACAAATGGGCAACAAGATTATAGAAATCTGTAAAAACCCTAGACAAAACCACTTCAAACTAGGTCTTTCACTGCACTATTAGTCCACATGGTCAAAAATAGGAAATATAGGGTAAAACTATATAAATTGGGAAACAATTATCTACTAATAGTAAAAATAAGAGTTTTTTACCATATCATTTGAGCTTTTCATCCACATAGTGCTTTTGAGGGAATTTTACACATGATCTTTTAATGATGATTTAGGGAGCTATGATCAATCGAATCAGAAAAGCATTCCCACATACATCGAACCCTATACATGACTATCACAAGGGTGGCCGACATACAACTCTGGACACAAGTTTTTTATTGAAAGTTGAGTCAAAATTTGATGTTTCCTTTGGAGTATGGTTATCGAATGGAGAGAAAGGGAGCACGAGGAGGTTGATGCTACAATGGAAAGAGAAATGAGGGCCCAAAAAGATTTGAAAAGATGTGGGATCTATAATTTTTGGGCCATAAAATGAATGAAGGATCAAGTGAGGTTATTCCAGATATTGATAAACTATTGGGATCCAAATATTGAGGCCTTCAATCTCGATGGGAAATCATTGAGAATTGAACTAGGTGAGATATACTTTATCACACTATCGTATCGCTAGGGTGAGATGGTAAATATCAATACTCGAGGTGATGGAGGGGGGAGGACTATGAAGGAGTAAATAGCCACCTACTTTGTTTCACGTGACATCCCCAAAAATAATTTATTTTTAATTTTGAGATTTCTTAGGAAAATTAATTTGTTTTTGGTAAATTCGAAATTGGAAAGTTTTTGCCATTTTTGGAAATTTCGAATTTTGAATTTAATTAATTGTAGTTAATGTTTATGACTGTTGGGAAGATACCTGATTTGACCCAGCTAACTTCTTGATTATGACACTTGTATGAAACAAAATATTCTATAATTATTGCTGGAAGACAAATGGAACATCCATGTTAAAATCGACTGACCATGATTCCATGAGTGGGGAACATGCTGTAACTACCTCAGGGCTAATTGTTACAAGTGTAAAATCAATAATTTGGCCATTGGCAACCCCTGGAAATCAGTGATTTGGAAATATGAAAAAATTCCCAAGGGAGGGGAAATCTCTAGGGAAAAATGACTTTGGATATATGGCATATGTGAGGAGGCAAGACACTGCCTAGTATGTTGGGGGAAGGAAATCTATCTCTTGTTGTTACGAACACTACTTGCTAAGTGTGAGGCAAGGAGAGGACTATTGAAATTGAAAGGAATTTGTTGAAGGGGAGTTCCAAGTTAGCCCTCATGGATTCATGGTCAGGCTAGCGGGTGAACATGACAAGTGATTTGGTTTCATTGTTCTAAGGTTGGGAGGAACCTAGTTGTTCCCTTTGTTGTTCAAGTACTTATCAAGATATTTTCATCTACTTCTATATTGTTATATTTGTATTTTCGAAATGATTATACATGCCTTCTACTTCTATATGTATACCCTATTATTCATATGTGAATAGATGGAATTATAGAGTTACTATATGATACATGTTGTATAAATAATTCTGTTTTATTCAAGATTATATCTATGGGATCATGGCATGTTATCTGCTATAGGAGCCATCTAAAATGTTAAAGAATACATCTATTTAGTTACCATAGGTGATCTTTTGTAGGAATGAGACTATTATGTTAATGAATACACTTATAAAGCAATTGAGTATTATCCGTGGTAGGAATAGATGTAAATACTAAATACGGTTGTAAATACACTTTGTATTAGTTGTGGCAAGGACAGAGTTATCTTGTATAAAGTAATAAATTAACCAAGAAAATACAAAATACAAATTTTGGAAAATTTCTACCTGTCATAAGATCATACGCTTATAAGATATTCAAGTTTTGTTTCAACTTGTATAGATTAAAAACCCAAATTGGGATGAAAATCTATTATTATAGGGACTCAAAAAGTATATATATATAGCTATATGAATACAGGTATGAATATATGCATTTATAAACGACAATCAATACAGTAGTTCACATAGAAGTGGCAATGCAAAATTGTAAAGTTTTACGCACATATTATGTAATTAATATGTAAACTTTCTAACAGTTATATAGAATCAACTGCAAAATCAAAGTATCGAAAGGAATGGCCATATATATATAAAGAAAGTGCTTTGGATATATTTACAGAACCACATCTATAATCTGTTTACACTGATAGACTCAGATCATTTTAAATACCTATTGCTTAGATCTAGTCAACACTGACTATGGCAGGGAAAACAAATAGTTTTAGATAGTCATGACATCGATGCTTGGAAGTGAGATAAATGGTTCAAGAAACCTTGAGTATAGTTCGGAAGGGAAACAAATGGTCAGACAAATTTTTTACAACTCCAGGATAAAACATTACAACAGTAAACAAAATAATTAATACTTCCAGAGCCTTTTCATTTTTTTGCCTAGGATCTACTATGATAAAGATCGAAAAATAAAGCCACAGGAATGAATAACAAAATGTATTATTCACATTATTATTTATTCCAAAATGTTGAAGAACAATTCCATTATTCCAAGAAAATCTATTCATATTTTCCATTCCAATAATGTTTTGAATAATGACATAGTAAAGTTCGACATAATCATTTGGCCAAATATACAATTTAAGGTTGAATCTCTTGCTTGGACATGACGACAAGTAACAAAGGTAAAAACTAACATTAAAACAAACGAATCTTCACCCAAATGGATGACTCTTTAATTTAAGTATTTTCAACCATTAGCTTCCTAGGACTGTCCTTGAAAGGGGCAAGATGGAACCTGAATACCTCTTATGCAGGTGGCAGAGGTTGGCATTGATAATTCTCGCATGGTCGAATCCCTTGCACAAGATTGCAAAAAATACCATTAATAATTGTTCAATAGAGATAAGACGAATAAAATAAAACGATTAATAACATGAAAGGATTCGTAGAGTCATACTTAAATTTAAATGGAGGGATCTGATATCCTTCTCTGTCGTGATGAGCTCAGTAACGTCCCAGACCAAAAGCAGAGGAGGAGCCCAAGAATCCCTAATGAGTACCCTTGCAATCATAGGGTCCCATCATTAGAGATAAGAATCAGATTAAATAAATAAAAAAACATTGTAGGAAGGAATATACAAATGAAAATTACAGTGAATTCTGAAGTATGTAAGTCGCATAACGTGAATGGAACAGATATTTATTCGAATTGAAAGCATTGAAAATTGGAAGCCATAGGTTAAATAACACCACCAAAGTCTATTTGATATCATCTAAGAATAGTTTATTTAAAGAAAAGAAACACAGGGTCAACATCATGCCAAATCACTAGACTCATATGACCTTTGTGATATGCTCAGACTTTAAGAAAATTTGTACTAAGAGGATGACTCAAATTTTAAATATACAAAACAATGTATAGAGAATATTTATTTATGGTTATGTCGAATGAAAATTTCAGAAAAACATTCTAACAAGAAAATGTACAGTCATAAGAATTCATCGTGTAGATGGGGAACGGAGGGCCCGAGTAAACAATCACTACCAGGTGTCCAACCAGGATAGAAAATGTTATTTGAAACTTGCCAAATGAAATTCCCATATCGTGAATATGTATAGTATGTAGAGATAGTGTGAATCCCTAACCTAGATGGACTTCTAGGACATAGTACCGGTGAAGTCTCGAAGAGACTCACACCACGTAATAGCACAAAAAGAAATAAAACAATGAAGGAGATGACTAACCCTAAGAGCAAAAGACTTGTAAAATGATACTTGTGCAAACTCATTGGAAAGGAATACAAAGAAAAGAAGGCCAAAAATATTGCAGAATGACTGAGTAGAATGTATAATGATAGAAGAGTCATTTACCGGTAGTAAGAACAATCCTGGGAGGTGCTACAAGCTGCCATACTCCCCATGCCAAGAAAACAAAGAGAAATCATAGAGCCCTGCTTCGGAGTAGCTTCACAAGAATGATAAGTGAGAAAATGAGGTAACCCTAAAGCATGAACCCCACACAGAATGAATGCTTAGGGTACAATGTGAAGCGCATCCATGTGATGGAACTGACTTGGCATGTTTGGGTTGGACAGAGGTACATGAATGGCCCTCGTTTCTCACCTACCTCCATTAAGGGTCGATTCAAAGGTTTAACTCTTGACTGTCATAAACCCTCTTGTCACATTTAATGAATTACAAAGTGAAGAGTGGTTTCCTCGAAATCCTATGATTTGGAAATGTTAAATCCCTAACCACTACCATTCCAGTTTAGCACCTAGTTTGGTTAGACGTCTCTCAAATTTGGTAGAGTTAACGAATTGTTAGCATAGGGTTTCCCTTCTAACCATAAAAACTGTTATACTGTGTGTCGAACGAAAAACTATTACCCAACAGAAATTATACTGAGAAGGCCTGTCAATGACTTTGGTCATGGATAGAAGAGCCAAAACCTTATGTTAAACCAACATATTGACAAGGTATATAATCCCAACCCCAATACATTATGTATAAGTCTTTTTCGTGTACTCTTGGAGTTTAACCTTGCATGCAGGTATGGAGGTGTGTTTTTAGAGGAGAGGTTAGGACCCTAAGTCCTATGCCTATTTTAATTCCAAGTTAATATGAAGTATAAACTTATACCCACATATAAATGCTAGCATGACTTAAAAATTGAAAAACAAATTCTAGATTGTGGGGTCTGTCATTTTGGAAAAAACTATGTGCACTGGGTGTGAGGATGGGTAGTAATGTCATCGTTGACATTTATAACTTAAGTAAACAATCATAGTTTAACAATGGAAATAAAAGGTTATTTATTTTATTATATGTCTATTTTTTAAGGAATTGAAGGTTAATGTCCCTTAGAAAAAAATATGTTTTTTTATGACAAAATTGAGGTACATTACATATGGTATCAAAGAAAAGGTTACAACACTTGGGCCTTGAACAGGGCCAAATTAATTACTTAGCACGTATCTCTGTCTATGAAAAAAATAACAAACCATTACTGTTACAAACAAAAAAACTCTTTTTTGTTTGGTGTTAATCATGGTAGCTTGGAATGATGCAGAAATCAGACTTGAGGGGAATCCAAAATAAAGGCCTCATGAAGATTCGAGATAGAATAGTGACAGGAGCTCACCCACTAAAGTTCAGGTAACGATCAGAAATCTCATTGTTGAGCTGCAAGTTTTCAAAGAAGACAATGAGAAACTGAAGAAGGCACATCAGGAGCAGCAGGAAATAAATGAAGTCCTGCTGCGTAGTATAGTGACAAAGAAAAGGCAAAAGGACAAGAACCATGAAGAACAGGTCATTAAAAGGGCCTCCAAGAATTCTAGTCTGAAGAAGAAAAAGAGGACAGTTCATCTGAAGGTACACCTTCAACTAAAGATAAAACAAAACCAGACAGAAAAATGAAATAGGTAGATCACCTTGATAGAGAATTTAAGAAAATCAAAATCGCTACCTTTGATGGGGAATCCAGAATAGGGGAGGAACTTGGGTCATCGTTATTAGACATGAAGAAGTATTTCTAGATCTAGAACTATTCTAGCAATATGAAGGTTAGAATGACTATCTATAACATGAAAGGAGAAACTAGTCATCGTTTGGTGGCAAGATCTTAAATTATCCAAGGTCCTAAAGGAGAAACAAATGGAATGGTCATACTTTAAGAAATATATCAAGAACCAATACCTATGTGAAATTTTCTATGAAAGAAAAACCAAAGAATTTTATGAGCTACAACTTGGTCAAATGGATATGGAGGATATGATAAATAAATTTCTGGAATTACTAAGGTCCATACCTTATATCTGGGAGGAAATAGTAAAAATCTAGTGGTTCCTAAGTTGTTTACCACAATCTTACAAGGACATAATCGAGTTTGATAACCCCAATTCCTTGAGTGAAGTATTGAGGAAAGATCAGATGTGTCACGACCAATACAAACAATGGAAAAAATTTCCCAAAGCTTGGAAGGATAAGAAACAAGACCAAATGAACCATTGGAAGAAGGGATACTAGCCATCTCCTTATCAAAATGCAGCAAAAATATTTCCAGGAAAATATTTTCACTCCAACAATCCAAATATGCAAGGTGGTGGTAAACCAGTAAATCTGGGAACAAATAAATTTGGGGATAGCCCCCATGAACCATTAAAGTGATGGGAATGTGGAGAACCTCATTTAAGGAGGAACTCTCCACCTTTAAATTAAACAACTAGAACTGTTGTAACTGATTTTAAGGATGGAAATTTATTTTAAAATGTAGAAACCTTGGCGAATCTTACAAATCCTTCATATGACAACTATAAATGTTTGGCGAAATTTTTGTAAAAATATTCAAATTTCTAAGGATTTTATATAGTTTTTATAAAATTTTGGCATTTTTTAAGGTAAAATAATTTTATCCTATAGAAATTTGGGCGAATCATTTTTAAAATAGCGAATCTCGTTTTTGGAAAAAGCATGGAAAATTAGCCCATGAGCGAAATTTAGCCCCTAAAATCATCCATGCTGTTTTTCACAATTTGCAGGAAGCCTTGATGGTGAGAGATCTGCGAAGAATCTTGCATCGGATAAATGCAGTCGTGGATGGCCGACAACATGACCACCAGTTCTTTGTGGTGGAAATTGAAGGTAAAATCAATAACACTCAAATTTATGTTTTAATTGATCCTGGAGCTACATTAAGTTATATCACTCCTATTGTAGTAGAGTCAAATAAACTTAAGAAAATGAGACACATAAAATCGTGGCTGGTACAATTAGCAACAAGAACTAAAAGGAAAGTGGTTGACTTTATTTATGATTATGAGTTTAGCTTAGGTGGTCAAAACATAAGGACAAATATGAACATTCTACCACTAGGATCTTATGATGTAATTATTGCAATGGATTGGTTAGAAAAGCATAAAGCAATGCTAGATTGTTAAAAAAAATCAGTCAAGTATAAAGATGAAAATGACGCAGTTAAGACAGTTCAAGGTATATGAAAACCAATGTCAATTAGACAGATCTCAACAATGCAATTCAAGAAATGCATGAGAAAGGGTTGTCAAGTTTATGCCATCCATGTAACAAACCTACTAGAAAAAGAAATTAAACCCAACTTAGAGGATTTTGCTGTGTTGCATGATTTCAGAGACGTGTTTGTTGATGAAATACCTAAATTACCCCCTAGAAGGGAGAGAGACCTTTCTATCGACCTACAATCTAGTTCACCGCCTATCTCTAAAGCACCTTACCGAATGAGTTTGTCGGAATTAACATAACTAAAAATTCAATTATAGGAATTATTGGACAAAAAATATATCAAACCAAGTGTTTCCCCATGGGGAGCACCAGTCCTCTTTGTGAAAAAGAAAGATGAAACTATGAGATTATGCATTGATTATAGACAACTAAACAAGATGACTATTAAGAACAAGTACCCCTTACCTAGGATAAATGATATGTTCGATCAAGTAGGTGGGGAAAATATTTTCTCGAAATTGGACCTACGATTTGGTTATCACTAGGTTAGGATAAAAGATGAAGACATAAATAAAAAAAAATCGAACAATATATGGACATTATGAATTCGTGGTTATACCTTTCAGACTCACTAACGCAATATCCACATTCATGTGTTTAATGAATATTATTTTCAGTCATTACTTGGATAAATTCGTACTATTATTTATTGATGATATTCTGGTATATTCTAAAACAAAAGAATAATACGAAGACCGCTTAAGAATAGTTCTGTAAACTTTACTAAAGCACAAACTATATGTTGAATTTGATAAGTGTGATTTTTATCAAAGGAAAATATAGTACCTAGGACATGTAATATCTACAGAAGGTATTGCAGTTAATCTTGAGAAAATAAGGGCCATCATTGAATGGCCAGTACTGAAGGATGTAGCGAACATCCGGTCATTCATGAGAATCATCGGATATTATCGCAGATTTATCGAGGGATTTTCCAAAGTTTCTTACCCTATAAAATCATTACAAAATAAAGGGACCAAGTTTAACTAGTCACAGAAGTGTCAAGACGGTTTTAATAAAGGAATTGTTAACAACCGCACCAATTTTAAAGGTAGCAGATCCAGATAAAGACTTCACCGTCTGTATAGATGTGAGTAAAGAAGGACTAGGTGGTGTCCTAACTCAAGAAGGACATGTGATTTGTTATGAGTCTTGAAAACTAAAGGAACCTGAGTGAAACTACATCACTCATGAATTATAATTGGCAGTGGTAATACATGCCTTAAAAGTGTGGCGACACTACATAATGGACAAAAGATTCCTTTTATTGACAAATAATAGTTGTGTGAAATATTTTTTTAGTCAGCTGGACCTTAATGCAAGGCAAGCAAGATGGCTAGCCTTCTTGAGCAAATTTGATTTTGAGGTAAGACATATCAAGGGTAAAGAAAATAAAGTAGTTGATGCTTTGAGTAGAAGAGTTCATGGGTTGTTTCAAATAAACATTAGCAGGGAAGAAAGCGATATTGAACAAAGGATAAAGATTGCAGGTAATAACGATGAAAAATACACTAAGAAAGTGGAAAAACTACAAAACACTAAAAAAAATTAAGACAAAACAGACCTTAGTTTGGACAAAAATGGTTAAATATGGTTTAAAAACATGATATACATACCAGATTCGGCAGAATTAAAGTTAATAGTCTTGGATGAAGTGCATAAGAAACCATATTTTGGTCATCCAGGATACCAGAAAATGATAACACCACTGAGAACTAATATTAAGGGAGAAACAACATAATACTTAGCTAAGTGTCAGGATTGTTAGCAAGTAAAAGATGAACACCAACATCCAACCGGCTTGTCGCATCCATTACTAGTGCCAGAATGGAAATGGGAGACTATATCACTGGACTTTATTACAGGTTTTCATAGAACTCAAAAACAAAATGATTCTATTATGGTGGTAATCGATAAACTTAGTAATTATGCACACTTTATTCCTGTAAAGTCAACTTTTAAAGCTATTAACATCGCTGAAATATTCATGAAAGAAATTTTTAGGTTGCATGGTATTCCTAAAATGGTGATTTCTGATAGAGACGTCGAAATAACATCTTCTTTTTGGAAAGAATTGTTTGCAGGACTAAATACTAACTTGAATTTTAGCACAAGTTATCATCCGCAAATGGATGGACAAACTAAATGAACAAACCAAATCCTATAAAATATGCCCTGCATGTATGTAAGAACAAAACCAAGCAAGTGGGAAGATTACCTGCACTTGGTATAATTTGCATACAACAATGGGTACAAAACTTCGACAAAAATGAGCCCCTTCAAGATACTGTATGGTAGAAAGTGAACGACTCCAATTAGCTAGGATAACCCAGTTGATAGACTCATGGCTGGAACATAAATTCTCTAGGAAATGGAGAGTATGGTAAGAAAGGTACAACATAACTTAAAAAAGGCACATGACAGACATAAGACTTATGCGTACCAGAAAAGAAGACACTTGGAGTTTCAAGTGGGAAACCATGTTTACTTAAAAGTCAAAGGCCGAATAAACTCATTAAAGCTAGGGAATTGTGCCAAATTGGCACCTAGGTTTTGTGGGCCCTTCGATATACTAGCTCGAATTGGACCCATAGCATACCAACTTGCACTTCCAGCCAATCTAAAAATTGATAATGTATTTCATGTTTCTTTGTTAAAGAACTATTTTCATGACATTACTCATATGATCGATTTGAACTTGGTGTAGGTGGATCTAGAAGGCGAGTTACAGGAATAACCTTTGCGCATTGTGGACCAGAGAGAAATAACACTTTGGAATAGAGTCGTCGCTCATGTAAAGTTGCAATGGAAGCACTTTAGCCCTGAGGAGGCCACTTGGGAGTTGAAGGGAGATTTGTTCAAATCTCATCCAATCTTGTTCCAAGGAAGGAATAAACACCGAGTACAATATTTAATTGAAGGGGTAAAGGATGTGACATCCCCAAAAATAATTTATTTTTAAGTTTGAGATTTCTTAGGAAAATTACTCCGTTTTTGGTAAATTCAAAATTGGAAACTTTTTGCCATTTTTGGAAATTTCGAATTTCAAACTTAATTAATTGTAATTAATGAATATGATTGTTGGGAAGAGACCTGATTCGACCCAACTAATTTCTTGACTATGAGACTTGTATGAAACAAAATATTTTATAATTATTGGTGAAAGACAAATGAAACAACCATGTTGAGATTGGTGGATTACTGAGAGGGGGGGTGAATCGGTAATAACATAATTATAATTATTTTTCTTCAAATGTTATATCAATGTAGAATTATTGTCCAATAATGAGCAGTAAAAAATAAATAGTCAAACACATACACAGTACACGAGTGTTTTACGTGGAAACCCAAATTGGGAGAAAACCACAAAATGTTTTTTCTTATATGTCTTGAAGAATTACATTCATTGGAAGCACCAACTTCCTTTGTTTTCCAGCTGCAAAAAGAAGGAGGATCCAAACCCTTAGTTTCTCAGGCTACAACCCAAGGGGAGCTCCAACTCCCCAATTCTCTGGCTACAACGAGAAGGAGGATACAAACCCCAATGTTCTTCGGCTACAACTAGAAGGTGGCTACAACCACCTGTCCTTGCCCCATCCTGCCACCCTGAAGTAGAATTAGAATGATGGAACCACTGTCACACTAGCACTGTGAGATATACCACTATAAACGTATACCAATAAATCTGAACTATGCGTCAACCTGTACCTCAACCTGTAATCAACCTGTACCATAAACAAGTGCATCAACCATGCACTAACCTGTAATCAACCTGTACCATAAACAAGTACATACAACCATGTAGAAAGTATGTACCAATCATGTGTCAACTACTTATTGACTATGAATCATCAATATGTACCAACGACATCAACTATACACCCCATCTATGTGCGCCAACTGATCAACTACTTGTCTCAACCATGTACTCAACATGTACCACAACCGAAATCCCTCATCAATTTCATCATCCAAATATGATTTGTAGCTCTATAATATACCTGGTGTATATTGTCATATTCCTACAAACCTTCCTTAACTTTAAAAACAAGATACTGGCATTTTCATCAAACTTTTCTTTAGTCTCACATGCCTAGTTTTGGATTAGTCAACAACCCTAACTTGAAGTAATCATAACTTTGAACCTATAATGTAGAAAGATCTGAAACTGATATACAATGTTCTTCACTATTTTTTATGCAATTACTCAATCTCTCACTACTTGGAACCTCTCAGAAAATAAGTTATAGCAAAAATGGCATACCTTGCTGAATTCTGGCTTGTTCTAGAGAGCGACCTTGTAGAGATTTTCCCACACAAAATATTTGATGAATTGATATAAAAATATTACACATCATACTTCATATTGTACCCTAACCAACACATTTTTTCTCATTGAATTTGGATCAGTTAGGAAGAAGTTATGACGTTTTTACCCGAAACACTTGATTTTGACTAGTTTCAGGACTGACAACAAACCCTATTTTCCACGGAGGGTAACTCCCAAAATACAATGACCCACAAGATGAATTTTTTACCATAGATACATGGATATGTTTTATCACATGCATAGAAATTTTAGGACCTGTAAATAACATACCTTAGAAAACACCATCAAAATAATTTATCCTTCCTTGCATTTTGGCCTTCTTTTCTTCACTTTCCCCAGAATTTCAGCTTAGATATCATTTGGTTACCTAAAACACCTATATATATTTAATATTCTCAAGTGTGATTCAAATGAGAGAGCCTTGCCTCTTATTTATACTCTCCAAGTAGCTTCCTTAAAAACATCTTCTAGGTCACTTGGCCCACTTTCCTTATTTTAGGGTTGGGTCCACTTCT
>ML777587.1:1007625-1034861 GCA_009831015.1 Picea engelmannii | reverse complement strand
AATATGAATCAAATCTGAACATAGCCACCAAAAATACACTGTGGATGTATGTGTTAAAGACTCAAATTTGAACATAGCCACCAGACATACAATGTGGATCTATGCAACAGTACACTAAATATACTCCAACGCAACCTGGATCTGTCAAAAAATATACAGGGTCTTCATCTCCACCACTCTATAGTACGAATCTAATCATGTGAATACATGTGTTGAAGTTGAACATCGCAGAAACCACTTGATTACCGGTCATTAGTGTATACCATTAACAAGTGCGAGGGAAATCACCATTAATGTCAATGACTCCCAAGGTACACTAGTACAATCCAACGAATGTGAATAAATGAGCTGAAGTCGAACACTCGGCGGAATCTCCCGATCAGGGGTCAATAATGAAAACCCACTGTCGAAAGAGAGGAAACTTGCCATTGAGTCATGTAAGTTCCAAGGTACCAATTGGTTTCTAAGTCTAATTCTTGGATAATGAGTTGAAGTCGACAGGAAAAGACTCGTCATAGGAGGGACTTAATGTATCCCACATCAATGACACGAAATAAGTAACAAGATTTGATGTAGATCAGAGTAATAAGTGATTCAGGACTGACTCAGGAATAGCCGATGCATTAGAAGGCTTAAATACTGTAGAAATGGCCGAGACAATAGAAGACTTTTCAGGTTGGACATCTTTTTGAATGGATTGACGACACGACAATTGTCTTGGAAAATAATGACTCAACAACAGGAATCATAGACCAATTTGTAATCTTATAAAGGAGTATGATCAGGAGACAAGTGGATTTTCCAACCTAGATACAAGGCGAGTGAAAGGGTGTCATGTTCAAAAGTGACTCTTCCATGGAATACAGGTTTAGATACATTTCCTTCCCAATTGTTTCCCCACCATTTCTGGTGAGTACCTCTTTATTTTTATGCAAGCTTGAGGAGGATAACATATGCTTGGAATGTAAGCTCATCCTTCGGACGAGTCCCTCAGAGTATGTTTAACGAACCCTAGGAAGGAGTGGTTCGATCCCATTGTGGTTCTTTCGATGTTTATTTAATGAGTCCAAAGAAAGAAAACTCATGGGTTTTTCATGTTTAGAGAGTCTGAAAAACATTTAAAGAAAACTCATGTCCCATATGGGCCTTTCAATGTTTGTTTTATGAGTCCAAAGAAAGAAAACTCAAAGGTTTTTAATGATTATAGAGTCTGAAAAAACACTCAAAAGAGAACTCTCTCAGTTCCTTTTTCGTAAAATAGTCTGATGAGACCGAAAAAGAGGTAAATTTTCGCTCACCAGACGCTTACTTCAAATACTTTATCGAGCGTGAAAATAGCAAGGTCGCTCGACGATCTTTTCATGTTTAGAGAGTTTGAAAAGAGCTTAAAGGGAACTCTAAGGGGTTCCTTTTTCATATAACCTTGTCGAGTCCGAAAAAGTGATAAAAGTATACTCGGTTACATTCTCATTGATTTACAAGCACGAGAAAAAACAAAGACTAAGCTCAGGATTATTTTTATTTTTACGCAAGCTTTAAAAAAAAAAAAAAACTATTCTTGGAATAGATTTTATTTTTACACAAGATTAAATCTAAACAAAACTATGCTTGGACCTAGTTTCATTTTACACAAGCTTGAACCAGAGGAAACTATGCTTGAGGTAAGTGGTTTCATTTTTACACAAGCTTGAACCATAGAATACTATGCTTGCAACTTCCCAATGCACAACACATGGATGGTTGGTACTTAGCCCCCAGCTTAAGAAACTAGCAGCTTCACTTCAGCATGAAGTCCAGAGGCTGAGGAAAATGCCCCCCAAGCTTCGTTTCATCCAATGACAAAGGTGGAGGAAATGAAGCTTCAAATACTAGATGAAGGACTTGACTCAAATGGAGAGGGGGAAAACTATTTCATTTTTTAACGAGCTTGACACAGAAACAAGAACTATGCTCATAACCTCTGTTTCATTTTTTAATGAGGTTGTCTTAGAGACGAAAAAACTATCCTCAAAACCTTTGTTTCATTTTTTAACGAGGTTGTCGCAGAGACGCAATAAACTATCCTCGAGTGGTTTCATTTTTTTAATGATCTTGAAATTAGAAAACTATGCTCAAAGACCTCTTTTTCATTTTTTAATGAGGTTGCCTCAGAGATGAAAAAAATATCCTTGGAACCTCTGTTTCATTTTTTAACGAGGTTGTTACAGAGACACAAAAACTATCCTCGAAACCTCTCTTCTTGATCATGGATTCCAAGAGGACAATGCTCCAGAATGACACCATGTCAAGGGACAAAACTTAGTTATGGCTTCCAAGAGGTCTTCACTGGAAAGAAGAAAAACACTCTGGAAGGACACCATGTCGAGGGTCGCAATAGGAGTAAAGATATCAGGCTCTAACAACCCTATCAAAGAGATCACCATGTCAACTACTGGATGCAAGTCATCAGAAGTCGAAGCCATGGGAGACAACGCCACATAATTGACCTGTGGCGGGGGCAATACTGTCTGCATACAAGAACCATTGAGGGAGGAAATCCAGGTGGGGTCAATGAATGAAAGTTGATCAACAGTCACAACTCGTCCATCGTGAGGGAAAGATATCACACGAAAAAGAGTAGAGACAATAGATTTCATGGAATAGACATAATCTCACCCAAGGAGTAAAGAAAAATCCAAGGGGTGTTGGACTACCATGACATCAATGAAGATAGTTTTCCCTCCCAAAGTTACAATAAATTGAGGAAGGGTCCCTAAAGGTTGACTAGTTCTTCTGTTAAAAGATAACAGATTCTACGTAATCGGCACAAGTGGAGGACAACCCAAAGCTTTCCAAGCAATAGAGGACAAAATACTAACAGACGAACCTTCATGTATCAATGTTTTGGTAACATCCCAACCACAAACCTGTACTTTTATATGGAAAGGAATGTAAGAGGGAATACGAGGTCTAGTTAGCACACCCCAATCAAAATGGATGGCCTCATTACTTGGACGGGGTCCTATGGGAGAAGGAGGAACACCTCTCGACACGGGAGATTATGTATCAATGATAAAAACCTGGGCAATATCGGGTTTACTCTCGAGCAGGAGAGTAGGATCAACCGATGGAGAGATCAGATCGACCACTTCGGTTTCATTCTCCAAGGGGAGAATGGGGTCGACAGGTGGAAATGGATCGACTGCTTGGGTTTCACTCTCTAACGGGAGAGTGAGGTTGACCGAGGATGGTATCAAATCAACCACTTTTTCAACTGGTTCAACTAAGGATGTGACCAAATTGACCACTTGATCAATCGAACTGACTAACGGGGGAACCGAATTGATCATTCCATCAACTACACCTGGGTTGAGAGAAAGCTTACAGAAAGCAGCTGGAAGTTGAGGTTGTGAAACAGTCATGTCTTCCAGTAATTTCAAAGCTTCATCCATATGAGGACAAAGGTGAGTGAGATGACTCCTTTTGCATAACATACATGGGAACTTGACTCTACTTTTCTTCTTCCCAACCATATCATGACTAGTTGATGTGAGGTCGTCAGCATGTTGTTCAGAGGCTAACGACATGGGTTGGCAAGGGCATGTAGACCATGCTTCTATAACCTTGGATAGACCAGGGAAATCCTTAAGAATATGGCTACCCTTACAAAGCCTACAAGGGTACTTGGGATTACGGGTTGTTTGGGTGATCTTGACATCATCAACACCCCCACAACGATTAATAGTAACTGGTTGTTTTCCAACATGTTTGACAGTGGTTGGAGGTTTTGACCCTTGTTTATCTTTCTTCTTCTTATTCTTCCTTTTCTTCTTCTTATTATTCACTGAGTTACTAGCTTCAGAACTTTCTCTCGATGAAGAAGATGGAACGGAAGGCGACCTTGCAAGCAAAAAAGGTGAAGAAGACCTTACTGGTGAAGACGGTAAAGGATCAACATGAGGTTGATGTTCTTTGTGGGAAGTGTTTACGACCGAAGCACTTACTACATTTGAGATTACCTGAGTGGAAAACAACCACATCAACAATCCAATTGTGAGACCTAGAAGGCTCAAAGTAGCGATGTGAGGAGGACCAATGTTTCCATGAGAAGGAAAAACAAAAGGTTCCCCTGGAGCAGAGGTTCCTTCATTGGTCACTTTGGGAACTGATGCCATGTAAAACAAAAATCCAATCTAGATTCCACTAGGGAAAACAAACAACACACGCTAAAAATCTAGGAAGCAAGCAAACAAACAAAACCCTCTCATAATGAACGCACTAGTTGGTGATGAAATCCAACATCGCGGGAACAAAGTAAGAAGGGGCTGAGATAGAGCGGGTGGAAAATTTACGTTGATGCCTGCTTAATGGACTTACACCCTAGTGAAATCTCCCACACATAATCATGGGTATACTCTCCAAGGAGCCCGAGTGAGTTTGGCCAACGTCGATTCCAGGTACTATGAAGACTTGCCCCTCCACAGTCACCTCATGTAAAGAAACTAGAAATATAGGCCACTAAGGTTACCACCAACAACAATAAAGTCTGGGGGGACAGTCGACAGTCCGATCCACACGCAAGAGCAGGGTATCTAGCCCGAAATCAACTCAAAAGGCTTCCACTCATCATTGTGGGTATACCTCCGAGTGATCCCCGTAATACGTGCAATCTCTACAATGATATAAAAAAAGCAGGGTGAGTAACTCTGCCAATATCAATGCGACCTCGTGCTTGACCTTTGCGTGAGAAGGGATTCCCATGACAAAATGTAGTAAGTGGATTTAACTCTCCCTATCACAAGATACTATGTTTGTTTGTAGCTTTGGAAAGTTATCTTTCACACCTATTCCAAAGCCCTACAACTAATCTAATGTAGGTTTGCTACCAGAAAAGATAAAAATGTCTAATCAATTTTTATAAGTGCTTTCTTTTATGGCTGTTGTTACTCAAAAGGAATATGGCATGGACAATATGGTGTTTTGACTGACTCGAAAATTATGCAAAGATATGAAGATGCAATCTTTTCATTTCGATGAAAGCTATGCTACGAGAAGGAGAAAACATTTATCATTCCCATATGCATGATGTCCCAAAATATATTAAAGTCATTAATATCAAAATTCTCAAATGCAAGGATGCCCCAAATCTAATATAAAGAAAGAAATTAAATATTTTTGTTTCAAAAATTTCACTAAAAGCAATAATGAACTTTTTTAAAACAAGGAAACCCAAACTAAAAGTTTTCTTTTAAAACGAACTATTCAGAAGAAATATGATCTTTCCCTAAACAATTCTAAAGAAAACACACACTTTGTAATTGAAAGACACTCAAAGCAAGAGACTAATCCTTCAAAACCAAACAAAGCAAAAGTGGCTAAAAGCAGCTCAAAAGGATGTCAAGCGGACTGTAAACAGATCAATATAGGCTCCAAAAGTTCAATCCATCTAGTCAAAGCAAAACTTGGCATCAAAAAACTTAATCCAAAAATTTCACAAGTGAGTTCGCAGGCTAGCACTGTATTACAGTGTGAGAATCAAGGATTCTCGCAGGCTGGACATAGGTTGACTGCAAGGTGTTCACACTGGACTAAACACCAGGATGTGAACTCAAGAAATTCTCATAGGCTACTAATGAGTGCAGTGCAAGAATGGTTGTAAACAAGAAAAATTTGGAAAAAGGACAAAATTTCTAAGAGAACTTTCAGATCTAGAGAGTCTTGATAGATCTCCCACAGACTCAGAGACCATAAAAAAAACAATAAAAGCAAGGGAAACTAGACTAATTAGGAAACAATCCGTTCCCCAGCGAGGTCGCCAATTTTGTTATTGGATAAATCCGTAAGTGCGGACACAAACCGATCTCCCTAGATCCACCTGGATCTAGAACAAAGCAAGACATAATAATACTCTTTCCCTAGATTTTGACTATTGAATGAACTAGGAGGAAAGAACAAGTTACATACCTTATAATCGCTTTCCTTAGTCTTTGTTGCTCCTACTTCACTCCAGTGCTCTTGTACAGTCAAGATCAAAACAATACAAACCAACCGAAGTGAAGGAAACACAATCTATTCAACAATCAATCTATGTATATGATCAAGGAGTTATACAATAAAGTGGAAATAGCTTTATGGGAAAGAATCATATTACTGTATCATATTAAATGTGAAAGAGAGATGAAAACCCTGGCCTTGATGTTGTAAGGTCCCTTCCAGCAGTCCTTCGTTGCCCACACACTTCTTGCTCCAAGGATTTTGAGACCATAGATCTAATAGCTACTCACAATCTATCTTGACAAAGAAAACCAACAAAGCTAACCCAAGCTCAAGCTAACTTTCTCCATGAGAACTCCTCTCCTTTTATAAGTTGAAGAGGATAAGGTGAGGAGGTTAGGATGATCCCACTAAATCATGAAAGTGAGTAAGATCCAAACCATTCGGATGCGACCTCACCATAGAAGCTTATCCTTCTAGAAGATTCGAGAAAACGCTCATTTTTCCCACATGATGGAATTCTCGCACCCTAGCTATAGAGCAACCTGTGAACACCTCACACCCTAGATATAGTGCAACCTACGAGAATGGGTCATTCTCGCACCCTTCCTATATAGAAACCTGCGAAATTCCCTTTTTATAAGGTTTTTACATAGGAAAAAGAAACTTCTTTTCTCAGGAGAAGTTCTTCTCCCTTCTCTCTTTAGGAACTCAGGCCACTGACCCCTCTGAAGGAAACAGATAGGTTTACATCATTAATGATCATACGGATGACGAAAATAATGTGTAACACCAATCTTCCTTGTATATCTTTTTATCCCCTTTGATTGTTTCTGCATAAATTTTTGGATTTGTTCCTTGCTCTATTGTTTTTGAGCTTGATCCATTTTCTATCTGATTGTATCCAAGTCCATACTTGTCAAGATAAGATTTTTTACTATTGATAATGTCATCCAAAACTTTTGAGCTATTCTGCATATTTTTCTTTTGGATATCTTTTCTTAGTGTGATAATCTCTACTTCTAGATTTCCAATGATCCTGTCCTTTCCTTCTAGCTTTTCTTTGAATGCTTCTTCAATTATTTTATCTTCTTCTATTTTAACCTTCAATTTTGTGATCATTTGTTCTAGTTCTTGAGTGTCTTTTTTCTTGTCTAGTTCTGCTTGTAGTTTATTTTTTTTCTTTTTTTCTCTTCTCATAACTTCTATGACACTCATTAATTCTTCTCGGAAGTCAACTTCTACCTCTTCAATTTCTTCTTCATATGCTTCTTCATATTCTTCTTCGGAGTCTTTTTTATCAGATTCTTCTACTGTGATGAATAGAACTCTCTCTGTTTCACTATCACTGACTTCATCTTCATCTGATGATGAGATGTCTTCTTTAGTGAAAAAGTTTTTCTTGAAAACTTTCTTTGTAGTTCTTTTACCTTTATATGTTTGTCTGCCTTTTGAGTAACCTTCATCATTTCTCTTTTTCTTATGGGGACATTTGTTAGAAAAATGACCAATACCATCACAATTAAAACAAATTAAAAAAATCTTACCTCTGTACCTACCGTTGGTTCCCTTGTTCAGTTTTTTGACGAAGTTGGCCACTTTTTCATCATCTTCCAAGACATCGTTGTTGCTATTATATTCTTCTTGTTCCTTATTATTTTTCTTTGATCTTTTGGATGCTTTGAAGGCTGCTTCTTTTACATCTGGATTTTCCTGTTTAGTTCTCATCTCATATGCTGTGAAGATTCCATGCAATTCGTCCATGCTTATTGAGTTTAGATCCAATCTTTCTTCTAGTTTTGATATATTAGGGTTGAATCTCATAGGAAGAGATCTTAGTACCTTTAAAACAATTATAGATTCTTCGATTTCTTCTCCCAATCCTATGATTGAATTCACTATTTCATTGACTCGTAAAAAGTAGGCTGCGATATTTTCATCTTCCTTCATTTTTAGGTGTTTGAACTGACCTCTATAAGTTTGAAGTTTTGCTGCATTGACTTTTGAATCTCCTTCATAAATATTTCAAAGCTTATCCCAAATCTCTTTAGCAGATTTATAATGTGAAACTTTGGTGAATACCGTATCACTAAGACCATTCAAAAGTGCATTTATGGCTTTGGAATTATTCTCACCGAGTCTCACTGCTTTGTCATTTGTTGGCGTAACTTCTGGTGCTATGTATCCATTTACAATTGATTGCCAAACTCGAAATTCCTGTGCCTATATATATGTATTCATCCTTATGCTCCAAAAAGCATACTTTTGTCCATCAAACTATGGTATTCTATTTTTATACGAGTTGGTACTCTCCATGATCTACCTTTCAGTTGTTAAACTGATTTCTGAAGGAACCTACTCTGATACCAATTGTTGGATTACTGAGAGGGGGGGTGAATCAGTAATAGCGTAATTATAATCCTTTTTCTTCGAATGTTATATCAATGTAGAGTTATTATCCAATAATGAGTAGTAAGAAATAAACAATCAAACACATAAATAATACACCAATGTTTTATGTGGAAACCCAAATTGGGAGAAAACCACGAAATGTTTTTTTTTATATGTCTTAAAGAATTACAATCATTGGAAGAACCAACTTACTTTGTTTTCTAGCTGCAACTAGAAGGAGGCTCCAACCCCCTAGTTTCTCAGGCTACAACCTAAGGGAAGCTCAAACTCCCCAATTCTCTGGCTACAACCAGAAGGAGGCTACAACCCCCAATGTTCTCTAGCTACAACTAGAAGGTGGCTACAACCACCTGTCCTTGCCCCGTCCTACCTTCCTGAAGTATAAGTTGAATGATGGAAACACTGTCACACTATCACTGTGATATATACCACTTTAAACCTATACCAATAAATCTGAACCATGCATCAACCATGCATCAACCTGTACCTCAACCTGTAATCAACCCGTACCATAAACAAGTGCATCAACCATGCACCAACCTGTAATCAACATGTACCATAAACAAGTGCATCCAAACATGTACAAATTATATACCAATCATGTGTCAACTACTCATTAACTATGACTCATCAATATGTACCAACATCATCAACTATACACCTCATGTATGTGCGCCAACTCATCAACTACTTGTCTCAACCATGTACTCAACATGTACCACAATCGAAAGCCTTCATCAATTTCATCATCCAAATCTGATTTGTTGCTCTATAATAGACCTGGTGTACATGATCACATTCTTGCAAACCTTCCTTAACTTTAAAAGCAAGAGACTAGCATTTTCATCAAACTTTTCTTTAGTCTCAAATGCCTAGTTTTGGATTAGTCAACAACCCTAACTTGAAGTAATCATAACTTTGAAATTGTAATGTATAAAGATATGAAACTGATACATAATGTTATTCAGTGTGTTTTATGCAATTTTTCCAAGTTTCACTACTTGGAACCTCTCAGAAAAGGAGTTATAGCAAAAATGGCATACCTTGCTGAATTCTGGCTTATTCTAGAGAGCGACCTTGTAGAGAATTCCTCGCACAAAATATTTTATGAATTGATATGAAAATATTAAAAAGAATACTACATACTTTAACCTAACCAACACATTTTTTCTCACTGAATTTGGATCTTTTAGGAAGAATTTATAACGTTTTTACCCGAAACACCTGATTTTGACTAGTTTCAGGACTGGCCACAAATCCTATTTGCCATCGAGTGTAACTCCCAAAATAAAATGACCCACAAGTTGAATTTTTTACCACAGATACTTGGATATGTTTTCTCACTTTCATAGCAATTTCAAGATCTGAATCATTATAGAAAAAACGTTATAGAAAAAATGGTGTGTTTACCTGTAAATAACATACCTTAGAAAGAACCATCAAAAGAATTTTTCCTTCCTTGCATTTTGGCCTTCTTTTCTTCACTTTCCTAAAAATTTCAGATTATATATCATTTGGTCACCTCAGACACCTATAGATATTCAAAATTCTCAAGTGTGATTCAAATGAGAGAGCCTTGCCTCTTATTTATACTCTCCAAGTAGCTTCCTTAAAAACATCTTCTAGGTCACTTGGCGCACTTTCCTTATTTTAGGGTTGGGTCCACTTCTAATTTCTCCATTAAATTTATTATTGAAATTATTTATTTTGTATTCACTTTGAATTATAATACACTCATCACTTCACTTTATTATTTACCTTTTAAAATCTCTTAAACCACTTTGATTACTTTGACCTTTTTGGGGCTTCTAGATGACATATGAGGGTCCTCCAACTACGTAAGGCCATAACTCTCAAACCATGAGGAGTTATGTGACATTTTACATACCACCAGAAATGGCATGACATGTAATATCCATATAGAATAGTGTTATCTGAAAATATATCATAACACATACGGTTAACCATCAAACAAACTTGGGTCCATTACCCAAACCTGGGGTCTCCAACTTCTCATGGCCTTAACTCTCTAACCATGAAGAATTATGTGACGTTCCACATACCACCAAAAATGACATGACAGGTACTATCCATCTAGGATATTATCCCTGACAAATTCAATTTCCTTCATCTCATTACTCCACAATTAAGCATGGTTTCTTTTACTTCACAAAGTGTCTTCCCATGAGGGATTTCACCATAAGGGGACCATTTTGGAGTTCATCCATATTTACTTCTTATCAACCATGAAAAAACAATAATGATTCATATTTAAGTCAAACAATATTGGGTCCATTTCCCAAACCTTTGTGCTATGGGGATTTGTTCAATGGTTGACATCAATGACAACCAACCTTAATCAACAAAAATCAGCTAACCATGACTCCATGATTGGGGAACATGTTCGAAATACCTCAAGGATGATTGTTACAAGTGAAAAAAAAAGAATTTGGCCATTGGCAACCCCTAAAAATCATGGATCTGGAAAGATGCAAAAATTACCAAGGGAGGGAAAAGACCTAAGGAAAAATGACTTTGGATATATGGCATATGTGAGGAGACAGGACGCTGCCTAGTATGTTGGGAAAAGGAAATATATATCTTGTTGTTATGAAAACTATTGGTTGAGTGTGAGGCAAGGAAAGGAATGATGAAAATGAAAAGCATTTGTTGAAGGGGAGTTCCAAGTTAGCCCTTGTGGATTCATGGTCAGGCTAGGGGGTGAACAGGACAAGTGATTTGGCTTCCCTGTTCTAAGGTTTGGAGGAACCTGGTTGTTCCCTTTGTTGTTCTAGTAATTATGAAAATATTTCATCTACTTCCCTCTTGTTATATTTGTATTGTTGAAATGATTATACAGGTCTTCTACTTCTAGATATATACCCTATTATTAATATGTGAATAGATGGAATTATAGAGTTACTGTATGATACCTGTTGTAGAAATAATTTTTTTCTACTAAAGATTCCATCTACAGGATCATGACATGTTATCTGCTGTAGGAACCTTCTAAATTGTTAAAAAATACATCTATTTAGTTACTGTAGGTGATCTGTTGTAGAACATAACTATTATGTTAATGAATGGACTTATAAAGAGATTGAGTATTATTTGTGGTGGGAATACATGTAAATAGTAAACAGTGTTGTAAAGCCACTGTGTATTAGTCATGGCAAGGACAAAGTTATCTTGTATAAAGTAATAAATTAACCGAGAAGATACAAAATACAAATTCTGGAAAATTTCTACCTGTCATAAGATCGTACGCTTATAAGATATTCAAGTTATGTTTCAACATGTAGAGATTAAAAACCCAAATCAAGATGAATCTCTACTATGATATAGAATCACGAAGTATATATATATATATATAGCTATATGAATATGATTATGAATATATGTAGTTATAAACGATAATCGATACAGTAGTTCACATAGAAATGACAATGCATAATTGTAAAGTTCTGTGCACATATTATGTAATTAATATGTAAACTTTCTAACAATTATATACAATCAACTATACAATCAAATTATCAAAAGGAATGACCATATATATATAAATAAACCACTCCGGATATATTTACATAGTCGCATCTATAATCTGTTTACACTGATAGACTCAGACCATTTTAAATATCTATTGCTTAGATCCAATCAACACTGACTATGGAAGGGAAAAAAAATAGATGCAAACAGTCACGACATCGATGCTCGGAAGTGAGATAAATGGTTCAAGAAACCTTCAGTACAGTTCAGAAGGGAAACAAATGGTAAGACTAACGTTTTACAAGTCCAGGATAAAACATTACAACAGTAAACAAAATAATTAATACTTACAGATCCTTTTTATTTTTTTGCCTATGATCTACTATGATAAAGGTCCAAAGTAAAGCCACGGAAATGAAGAACAACATGTATTATTCACATTATTATTTATTCCAGAATGTTGAAGAATAGTTCCATTATGCCAAGAAAATATATATGTATTTTTCATTCCAATAATGTTTCAAATAATAATAGTAATGTTCAACATAATAATTCGGCCAAATATACAATTTAATGTTGACTCTCTTACTCGGTCGTGAAGGCAAGTAACAGAGGTAAAAACTAGCATTACAAAAAACAAATCTTCACCCACACGGATGACTCTTTAATTTAAATATTTTCAACCATTATTCGCCTAGGACCCTCCTTGAAAGGGGTGAGATGGAACCCGAATACCTCTTATGCAACTGGCAGAGGTTGGCATCCATAATTTTCTCATGGTTGAATCCCCTTTCATAAAATACCATTAATAATCGTTCAATAGAGATAAGACAAATAAAATAAAATGATTAATAACAGGAAATGATTTGAAGCATCATACTTAACTTTAAATGGAAGGACCCAATATCCTTGTCTATTGCGATGATTTGAGTAACATCCCATACCGGAAGGGGAGGAGGAGCCCAAGACTCCCTCATGGGTACTCGCATAATCATAGGGTCCCATCATTAGAGATAAAAACCAGATTAAATAAATTGAAAAACATTGCAGGAAAGAATATACAAATGACAATTAGAGTGAAGTACGAAGTACGTAAGTCGCATAATGAGAATGGATCAAATATTTATTTTAATTGCAGTCATTGAAAATTGGAATCCATAGGTCAAATAACACCACCAAAGTCTATCTAATACCATCTGAGAATAGTTTATTTAAAGAAAAGAAACACAGGGTCAACACTAGGCAAAATCACCAAACTCGTATGACCTTTGTGATAAGCCTACCCTTTAAGAAAATTGGTACGAAAAGGATGACCCAGATTTTAAATATACAATGCACGATACCAAGCATATTTATTTATGGTTATGCCAAATGAAACTTTAGGAAAATCATTATAATAATAAAATATACAGTCATAAGAATTCATCAGGTAGATAGGGAACATAGGGCCTGAGTAAAATCTCACTAGCAGGTGTCCAACCAGGATAGAAAATGTTATTTGAAACTTGCAAAATGGAATTTCCATATCATGAATAAGTATAGTATGCAGAAATAGTGTGAATCCCTAACCTAGAAGGACTTTTGGGCCATAGTCCCGGTGAAGTCTCGAAGAGACTCACACCATGTAATAGCACAGAAAGAAATAAAATAATGAAGGAGATGACTAACCCTAAGAGAAAAAGACTTGTAAAACGATACCTATGCGAACTCATTGGAAAGGAAGACAAAGAACAGAAGGTTTGAAACCTTGTAGAATGATTGAGTAGAATGTGTAACGATAGAAGAGTCACTTACCGGTAGTGAGAACAATCTTGGGGGGTACTCCAAGCTGCCATACTCCCCACACCAAGAAAACAAAGAGAAACCGCAGAGCTCAGCTTCGGAATAGATTCAAAAGAATGATAAGTGAGCAATTATTGTAACCCTAAAGCATGAACCCCATGTAGAATGAATGTTGAGGGTACAATGGGAAGCACAACCATGTGATGGAAATGACTTGGTATGTTTGTGTTAGATGGAGGTACAGGTATGGCCCTCGTTTCTCACCTACCTCCATTAAGGGTCAAGTCATAGGTTTAACTCTCGAATGTCATAAACCATCCTGTCACTTTTAATGAATTACAAAGTTAAGGGTGGTTTCCTCGAAATCCTACAATTTGGAAATCTTAAATACCTAACCACTACCAGTCTGATTTAGCACCTAGTTTGGTTAGACGTCACACAGATTTAGTAGAGTTAACGAATTGTTAGCACAGGGTTTCCCTTTTAACCATAAAAATTGTTATACTGTGTGTCGAACGAAAATCTATTACTCAACCAAAATTATACCGAGAAGGTTTGCTGATGACTTTGGTCATGGATAGAAGAGCCAAAACCTTATGTTAAACCAACATATATCCAAGGTATATAATCCTGACCCCAATATGTTATGTATAAGTCTTTTTCATATAGTCTTGGAGTTTAACCTTGCACGTAGGTATGGAGGTGTGTTCTTAGAGAAGAGGTTAGGACCCTAAGTCCTATGCCTATTTTAATTCCAAGTTAATACCAAGCATAAACTTATACCCACATATAAATGCTAGCATGACTTAAAAATGGAAAGAAAAATGCTAGATTGTGGGTTCTGTCATTTTGGAAAAAGCTATGTGCACTGGGTGTGAGGCTGGGTAGTAATTTCATCGTTGACATTCATAACTTAAGTAAACCATCATAGTTTAACAATGGAAATAAAAGGTTATTTCTTTTATTATAAGTCATTTTTTTAAGGAATTGAAGGTTAATGTCCCTTAAATTTTTTTATTTTTTTTACGATGAAATTGAAGTACATTACATTGCAGGCACAAAGAAAGTAGGGAGGCAAATCCCTATCAGGGAGATTGAGAACATGCATCTAAAGATCATCGTTTTAGTACTCACATGGATATCAAGTTCAACTTCATTTCAAGAGGCATCGAGGCCACTCATTTTCTATGCGATGGAGTGTTTGAGACCCACAATTTATGATTGTTGCACCTCACTATTGGCCAACATGAAGAGTCAGTTGACGGACTACAAATTCGTGAGAATGAGGAACTTTGGGTTCACATCCATATTTTTTAGTTTTTTCTTTGAGAGAATTCCATCTTTGAGAAAAAGAGTAGATATTACTTGACATGGGATATGTGATTCAACCATGTCACGATGGACTGAGGTGATGAGGAGGCTAGGAGGTGGTAGAGTGACAAACCCCTACAATTATAAATTTGTTCATTGCTGGCAAAGATAGATCATAGACATCGATGACTATGCCTATGAGGGGATATACTACTAAGGAGACCATGACATTCTATTGCCATCAGGACCCTTGTTTGGAGAGATCAGTGAGGATTGATTTTTATATATTTCATTTTTTTTTTGTTTTTGGATTTCATGAATGGTAACAAAAATGAAAAATATTTTGTATGGTATTATGTATTAACAACTATTTTCTTATGTAGAAGTAGGTCTGCGATGATCAGATGGGTAAAGACTACATTCGAACAGGGGCCGAGGAGATGAGATGGTAGGAAAGGAAATGGAGAGATTTCTCTAGAATGTGCATGGAAACCTATCTTGTCTAACACACATGATTCCTATGGTCTAGGTAGAGGATCTATCAAAGGCGATGAAAAGGCAGATGGTGGGTATACCATATGTGTGGGTGAGACTCTTCCCGCATCTTGTAAATGTCATAGTGTGCTATCATGACATGCATATGGAACCAGAAGATTAGATTCCATGCTTATGCAATGTACGAGTCATATATGTATTTTGAGGGAATATGCCCAACTTTGTACTATGACACCATATTTTTTCGAATTTAAAGGATGAAATATAAAAAATGATTTGGTCTGCGACTCTACTTGTATATCTTACAATGGATGAACGTATGGGTGTTTTTTTTCTTTACTTAGTTATGTGACAAACACCAATATAACATGTAATTATCATATGCATTAGATACTTGATTATAACTTCTAGGGATGTGATTATAAGTAATAAATTCAAAATATTGTTCCAAAATTCATACTCGTAGGAATTGTCGAAGAAAAGTAGGATCTCGGACTTGATAACTATCATTTAACTGAAATACAACTAACTAGGAGTTGAGGAGAACTTCTAAATATCATACACCATGTGAAATGGTGCCAGGTAATAGCTCTATAACGGCTATACTCAACCAGATTATTCGTTGATGGCTCCAAACAAATGATGTGCATGAAGACACCAGTTTTCCCTCAGGTGAATAGATAACCCAAGTGGTGAAAGCCATGTTCCTTGTATGACGACTTGCATCATCTGTGACAGCCAAAAATAAATAGCTCACAATATATTTTGGGTTGTCGCAAGCTCAGATAAATGAACACCACATACCCCAATGTGAAATTCATTAAGAAAACCCTCATATTTCTCGTGATTCAAAGAAAAACATAAAATATTATCTACCCCTCAATGATACAACGTTTCTCTGATAATAAGGTAGTTCTTAGCCTGATGATGTATACGTCATCGATCGTCTCTTGATAGATGTTGGGGAAGATTAAGGGTTTAAAGGTAGATTATAATATCTCCATACAAGGGGTTCGAAGATGAGATGAGGAAGATATGTTCATCTGCGAATGAATCGTCATGAAAAATATCCTCATCTAGTCTAGCAAAGTTTGACATCAGTTCCACAAAAACTAGTGATTTCTTGGATTTCATGAAGGAAAAATCGAGATCAATTCTTGAAAAATACCAATCCACTTATTTTATTTCCCCCCTATGATAGGACTTGTAAGGATGTATTGAAATGGATTGATATCAATAGCCATGGTAGTGTTGCAAATTTAAATATAGATACACAATATCTAAACTGCATATACAGAGGATAAGGATAGATTCTCTACGTGGGAATATTTAAGTTCAATACCAAATAGGTTTCATCTAAGGTAGTAGATAATGTCCTCATGGAGATAATCATCCGCTTGAACAAGAACCATACCAATCGTCCCTTTGGACACAACAATGTAAAGAAAAAAATATTTGTTCTAGTCTAGGGGCTTCAGTAGAGTCATTGATACCAAGGCTTTCTTAAGAGCATCGAGGAATTCTTGGGATTTCTCATCCCATATGAATGGAGTCTCATTTTTCAAAATATACAGAAAGCCCTTATTTATGTTGGCATAGTTGGCTACAAAACGATGCAAGAAGTTATCCTTTCCCTTTAAACCTTGAAGTTGTCTAATGTTGTGTGAGGAAGGAAATCAAAGTATTGCCTAAACTTCATAGGATCCACCATGATCCCATGCTTAGAAACTATGAATCCTAAAATGTGACCAGACCTAATGTAAAATATGCATTTGTGAGGTTTCAATCGAATGCAATAATAGTGACATATTTCGAATACTATTCAAAGGTGAGTCAAATGATATAACCTCTTGCGAGAGTGAGTAGCAAGCTTATCTAGATAAGCTTCAATGCTATCTTTAAGATTGTGAAATGTAAAGGTCATGGAATGTTAAAAGGTCACCCTGGTGTTCTTAAGACCGAAAGGAATTTTCTAGTATGCAAAGGCACCCCAAGGACAAATAAACGCCATCTTGTATTTATCCTTGGGTTTGATTTGAATTTGGTTATAACCTGAAAATATGTCCATAAAAGAAAAGACTTTGCTTCTCACACAATGATCTAGAATTTTTTCAATAAAGGGAGTGGGGAAGTTATCTTTAGGACAAGATTTGTTCACATCCCTAAAATTGATACATATGGGGACAGTTCCTTGCTTCTTATCTACGGGAACAAGGTTGGACACCCATTCGGTCAAGGAAACCAGGTAGTTGATGCTAATATTGAGAAGTTTCTCTACATCTTCCTTAATAGTGAGGAATTTTGGATTTATTGGTTAACCCTAGCTCTACCTTAGTTCTCCAAAAAAACCATAGAAACCATTGGCCCCTCTAGTAAACTAGAAGGAAACACTACACACAGAGTGCACAATGCAGTCTCACCTGAGATGGATTATGGGTGACTGGAAGACCCATATGTTTGTAGTTATGGAAGGGATGGAACTCATAGGGATGTTAGGAAAATTATTCTTCTACTTAAAGATTCTACCACATCATCATTCATTTAACCCTTAACATTCATTCTACATAACTAATATAGTGTGCACTGCACAATAATATGAACAGTTCCATTGATTCAACATAATAAGCATTGCAACACATGAAAGGAACCATTCCACACAATTACACAGTCCACAAAGATTTCTTATTCTATGCTTCTTTATTAATCTTCATCAAAATAGTGCATTGTGCACATTACATCATAGCTTGTGATAGTGTGTGAGGTTGACTAGTGTCACACCAAGCTCTACAACTTGCAACGTGGCCCTCAATTACAATCCAAAAAGAGGCTCATATGCAAAACTAGCTTTGCGCCAAAGTACTCTAACTCTTCTTACGTACTCACTACTATATACTAGATGATCTCATGAGATGTAATAATGCCTACTTATACTACCAAAATGGGTAAAAAACACTATAATAAGGACCCAAACCCTAACCATTTAAATGTTTTATTTACTTGCATCTAATTGAAAATAATATCTCAAACTCTTGGAAAAGATGAAAGATATTCTTATTTTAGTTATGGATTTGAGACTCACGAATTTGATTATCATGTGAGAGATTGAACAGGAATATGAGGAAAACAATACAACATGCAAAGTAATACTATGTTCTTCATTCAATCCAACCATTCACTTCTCAATGATGCAGTGGGACGATAGTACCATTCGATGCACAAGGAAACAAAAATTCCTTAAAATAAAGTTCTCTTAAAGTCATAAAATAGAGCATTCAACAATCCAATCAGAAAAGATAAGAAAATACCTTTAAACCCATTAAAACCAATTAATTCAAAAGGTTCAAAACACAACCTATTAATGTGATCACATGAGGACCAAATAAGCATCATAAATCAAAGGTATCATGAAAAATGTGAAAGTACAAGACAGATCATTGCAAACATCCTCAAAGATAAATAACCAATAAACATATAAATCTCTAACCCCCTCAAGGTAAATCAAGGATATTAGGTAGGATCATAGTAGTAGTGCATTAGGCATTAAAGAGCTTTAATTTTAGCATGGGACCCTTTCCTTCTGTTTATAAAAAGAGAAATAAAATTGGGGTTGTTGTGGTCACAACAAATGGTGACACACTTGAGGAACCATTTATCTCTATCAATAGAGTTGTAAGGCCTTTACTTCCAATCTAAATGCTAATGCTAATCTCATAAAGTCATGGAACATTTCAAAGGTTGTGGGTACAAGAATGATGTCAAATTTAAAAAATATAGATATAACCCAATATTTCAAGTACTTTCCATATAACATACCCTTTTCAAGGAGCCAATTAATGAGTTATAATTTTCTTTAATTGAAACTCATGTTGGTTCAACTACAAATTTTCATTTTTTGTAAAAAAGAGACATCTAAATAAGTGTGTTATTTATCTCTCTTTTCCCAACATTATGCATCCATACCCTTGACCAAGTTTCCTTGGAACCATACAAGCATGGACCCTATTCCAACAAGCATCCATATCCTCGATGGGTTTGCTTGTACTTCCTACACTATTAATATTTCTTTCAACTTCCTTTTTATTTCAAATTATGATGTCCTTTTTATATTTTTATATATAAGTACTACATGTGAAAATGGTTGTATAAGCAGTTGGGTGATACTAGAGTTTCATTGATATGCTAAGTAGATTCCATTCATTTATGTTTAACCCACATATCTCCCTAATAACCATCATAGTAGTGTCTATATTATAAATGTGAGGTGGATGGAGGTCAAAGAAAACAATAGATAGAAACTTTCCTCTACTTATGGATAATCATGGTGTGCTCAGTAAGCACATGTGTTCCATCATAACTATGAGTCATTATCCACAAATAAGATCTTCATGAAGGTTTTTGCATACATATAAGCCCATGTATTCCATGATCACTCGTAATAATGGCTTGAGTGCGTGATCAGAGGTGGATCTGCCCCACCTTGAAACTCAAATGTTAATTTTCATTCTTGACACACATAACATCAACATAGATAATATGTACAATAAGGCAGTATTTGAAGCTAAAACCAAATCATGAAAATAAAATAAAACTAAACTAAAAGAAACTCAAACGTGAAAATGTCATTCATCCAAAATAAAATGAAACCAACTAAGAAATAAGCAAGGGGCATAGTAGCATGGGATAAATCTAGGAAAGGTGAAAAGTATGAATGATATTTATAAATAATTTACATTCGAGCTCCATAAATTAAAATATGGGAAAAAGATTCACCAAATAAACTTTCCATACAAACTAAATACAACAAGAATGATTTTTAGGATCAAGTACATAATTTGGAAATCAAAATTAGCAAGATTATGAGGAACAATGGTGAAGCAACTGATATCAATTCAATCTCCTTGATCCAATACCAATATATTCACTACCTCTTTGATTATTAATCATCATCATTCCAATGATTCTATCATCGTTATCTCATGAAATCACATAATAAGCCCACCACCATGATTTAAAAGTTAATCAATAAAGGGAGGTAAATTTATATACAAATAAAAATAAATAAAGTAAATAAAGTTAGCTAAGAGAAAAATCAAAATAAAACTATGTGGTCCATTAAAATAAGTATCAATTTGAAAGATAAGCATAGAATCCCACCACCATGGGACACATCATAGACATGATTAGAAAAAACATGTTGACTGAAAAATCACAAAGTAAAGAAAGACAAAGAATTGGAAAAGATATGTCAATCATTTAAAATAAAGTCCAATAGAAAGTGTATGAGGGTAAATTATACAACATGAAAGGAAAAATAATCAAGTTGATGATAATTAATGATCAAGTGAATAATTTGCAACAAGATCCTCTCATCCAATTAATAATTTCCCTTTTATTTAGTGAAACAATTAAATTCTTTGAGGACCCTAACGACGCAGGTTAATAGAAATTCACAACAAAATTTTTTGATCCAATTGACACATATACTATCTCTTACATTTAGTTAAAGAGTTAAATTCTTTGAGGATCCTAACAACACATGTTAATTGGAATTCAGAGTCAAAACATATTTTAAACTCATTTATGTGAAACATTCTACAAACACTAAACCCTCTCGATTCATTGTCATGAATAAGATTCCTCCCACATTTGAAAACACCATACTTTTCAATCTCAGAAATTGCACATGATATATTTTGCTAAAGTATCCATTTCAATTGAATATTATTATAAATTCCAAAGATTCAAATGATTCAATGTGATGGAGAAAGGAGAAGATATTATAAGTATAGAGGCCATAAAAATTAATTATAATGAAAAGGACTCCAAACACCAATTTTTTTAAAGATCGTGTTTAATATTAGATCATAAATCATAATTGGTATAGATGAATGAAATGAGATTTCTAATAAATTGTTGAGTTGGTGAAAGTGTTATTAAATAGTTTCCAAAATTTTGTAAAGTAATTTGAGTAGACAACTTCCCTAAGGCACCCTCATATTTGAGGTATATAATGAGAAAACAAATCATATTTCAAGTCTCTAAGGAAAATCAACTATTTAAAATTTTGAAAAAAGTTTTTCTTAAATACAAATTTATTTAAAAAATTGAAATTAATCTAAAAGGAAAAATTAAGGACTAGGATTAAAACTAATCTTAAAAGAAAAACTAAAAGTAAATTATGTTAGTTGATTCTACACTTTAACTATATTGGTTCGAACATAAACTTTATGTAAAAGTATAACACCATTGGAGTCATTCAAGTATTCCCATTTCATTAATTTATTCGAATATTATAAACTTCTTCTTCAAAAATAAACATTGAGTCATTTCCCAACATGATTCTTCCAACATGAGTCTCATTGTCATTGGTTGTTATGAGATTTGAATCCTTGAATACATCCTCATGTTCCTCAAATTGTTGATCATTAGTGTCAATCAAAAACAATTTTAATTCGATATTATACTAATATGTGCCCACTACCAATCCTTTGTCATGCTCAAAACTTAATATATTTAATAAATATCTTATTAGAAAAACACCAACACCACTCACCAATGTATCCATTTTCTCTTGAAATGTATAATAATAATTTCAAATATCTATATGATTAGTGATGAGTTTATGCTTGTAATAGGGAAATTCTTAAGACATGTACACTAAAGTATTTTGAATATTATTATAACAAGAAAAGTTAAGAGTTTGATTTCGTTGAGCTTACATACCACATAGAACACCAAAAAAAAAAATTCTTACTCATGAGTGTGAAACCTTCTCTGTGTGCATGCCATCTCTCTATCATATAGGATTTCCATACAAACTAAAACTTAACCAAAATAGCTAAGAATATAATATGGAAATCAACACCAACAACACCATGAATAAGAGAGATCAAATAAAAATCCTTATTCCAATTGACCTATAAATTGACCTATAAAATCCTTAGAAGTATAAAATCCAATAGATTCATTACAATCTAGATCAAATAACCTTGAAAAAATCTTATTTTTAGCAGCTTCCATGATTGAGGTATTCAGAAAGAAACACAACATATTTTCAAGGTAATATTTTACCATTATATGTCCCTATCCAGAATAAAAAATTAATTAATTTGATAGAGGTACAATTTGCCAACGCATACTCACCTCAACAATATTTTTTGTTTGTCACTTTGTTTTATATTTCTCTTGTAGGAGGAGTTTACACGTCCTAGGATTTGAAATCAAATACAGGATAAACTATGAAAGTGCTCATGTGACCCTAAATGAAATAGCTTGAGTGGAAAATATTGTAACGACCCCAAAAAATTCGACACAAAAATTAGGTACAACAAGTAATAATTTTTTTTTTAAAAGCATTGGGACAATAACAGAAACAAAATTCATAGCAACACAAATCTACGACATCATAATGAATGAATTATATGTGACACATTGTCGTAATCAATCACGTCTCAACCGACACCTGTAAGATAACAATTTCATGGCACAAGAAGTAAATAACCAACAACTATTGATTACAAGAGCTATCATTGCACGCAAGAAGTAAAATCTAAACATTACGCAATACATCGATCAATGTGCATGTTTAATCTCAAGCACTTAAGTATACATGCATCATCAACAGTGGCTGCATACAAGGGTCTAACTATTAATCACAACAAAATCATCATGACATCCATCACAATCCTAAACATCAATAAATCAAGGCGCAAGTGTAATCATTCACATAACCCTTAAGAGACTATAATAAATTCAAGGTGAAAGCGTTTATCAGTTATTCGATGCGCAAACCCAAGCGCGCATGTCATCATCTGTATAATAAAGTTTCCACCTCTACAAAAGGACTAAAATCTAAAACCATACAATACGTTAATGCAGTTCGCTCATGGGTTCTAAATACTCAACTAGCCATACATCATACCAAGGAACTAAGTACAAGAATTCCAATCAAGGATCCATCATTTACACATCAATGATTCAAGAAGCTAGAAACTTCATTTAAAATTCACAAGGCGCAAGAGAATGCCATTGATAATCAGTCATACTTAATAATATAATCAGTCATACATTAGTATCCCACTTTCTAAGTAATCTCATCATTAATATGTTATTGCGCAAGGAAAATTAGACCAAAAATTCAACATGCATCGTATTAAGCATAGGCACAATGGTAACGCCCATTATCTTAGTGAGCGCATTCAATCTAATAACTATCTCACACATCGATACGGAAAACTCAAGCGCAAGGGCCACTATCCATTCTGTTGGTGACGTGGATCTCCGGAGTTATTAATCTCCCCTGCCATAAATTTCTCAACTACTCTCACAGCTCCCGCATTCAATTCTTCCCTCCTTCTTCTACAGTCTTCAATGTACCTCGATTCTTCTGCCAGTTAGAGTGTTCGTGAAGCTTCCTCTGTTTTGAAAAATTACTCTGTTTTGTAATGCACGCGGCTGCTAAGTGTTTTGTTCTTCTGTAATGGCTGTACTCTGTTTTTAGGGGATAAATGTATGCTGCATAGTCTGTGCAAAGCAGCGCTCCTGATACTCTGTTCTTAGAAGGAATGTACTCTGTTTTATCATTAATATATAATCTGTTTGCTGTTTTGATAAATACATGTATTCTGTTCTGTTTCATGTGTGGGCATTTTGCAAAGCAGATGCGTGGCTCCAGCACATTCTTTGTGGCGCGACAACTTTAGTTATTATGCTAAAAAATATTGTATAGGTAAACAAATTATCAATGACATAGGATTATTCATTTCTTTATATAAAGTAAAAGGTCGACTAAAAAGGTGATAAAGGTGGGTTTCCCAAACCACAAGAATTTAATTTTGAAAAAGAGTGACTGCAACTACCAAATGGTTGAAGGATGGATGACCATCATCACATAGTACAAGTGATTTAAGGAGGAAGGCACTTTATCAGTTGTATTTCAATTCTATAGTTCCTAAAACATAAATGAATTAAGAATTGCATTGTTACTTTAGAAATCAAGTCCATTAAAATTTAGCTGTGAACATCAGGTCTGATTACTTTCAATAACGACTAGGGAATAATCTGATCCTTAATTAGTAAGCATTTCCACTTAATAAAGAAACCACCATAAAGAAGCTGTAAACTTTTAAATAAGCTATAAGGAAATGATAAAGGCTATAAAGACATAAGCCAACAATCAATAAGAAGGCTATAAGGTAACAACCCCACAGAAAAAGAAAATCATCAGCTAAAAGAAAGCTACAAGGCCTTGAACTTAAATTTATATGTAATTTCTCAATTAAACCAACACGTAGGAGCCTCTCTCCATTAGAATTTAGATATTAAATTAAAAAGGAAATAAAAGTTGGATTCACTACAAGTGGGTGGAAAGCGCAAAGGAAACTCTTCCAATCAAAATTTATCATGATTCCAAGTAATCAAATTAGCAGAAGCATTGACCATTAAGGGCGCAGGAAAAAACGGTGAGTAAGAAGAGATCAATGCTCGACTCACCTCAATTTAAGGAACTCGTAGACAACCTAACTCTGCGGACTGGAGGCAACTCGGAAGGGAATCATGTCCTAAAAATCATGCGTACATTCCTAGGTGAGGGAGATCCTGAGCGAAACAAGAGAATTTCACTGCGGAGGACAAGCGAGAATCGCTAAGGCACGCATGCTAGGGTGGCTGAAGAAGGAAAATAAAGTAACTCCCAGGGTTATGCAGACGCTGAGGTATTCAAGGTGAGGAATATTCGTTGAGGTGAAATGCAGAGGCAAGGGTTAATCAGAGATAACGCAACGAAACGCAGAAGAGAAACACCCCGAAATTGCGAGAAGGGGCGAGATTGTTGGGTGTATTTAACCCCACGGAAAAGGAAATCAAAGGTACAACAGATCGACGAAAAACACAGAGATCCCCACCTTCTTTTGCTGAGGAAAACGCGAACCGATGAGCACTGAGAAAAAGGATGCGGAGGTGAAATAAAATGTTGAACAGTTATGAGCGAACACAGAGACCACCACCCAGTTTTTTTGAGGTAACGCGACTCATTGGGCACTATGAAACTCTGTCTCTGGAATAGAATAACTTAAGGTAATATCGTATAGCGAGACACAGACTGTTTCACGGAGTCAACAAGGGTGTTACCATTTTACTTCAAGTAAAAAAAGAAAATTGTACAAGGAGAGAAGACAATATTTCATGATTGTGCTAAACGAGAAGAATTTCCAGGCAAGGATTCCCATAGGAAAGGATAAAACCATGGCTAGAGAAAAATTCCAAGGAGACAGGGATGAGTTGGAGGAGGGCACCAACATGCAAAAATGTTATGTTACATCCGATACCTTATACCTCTCAAAATTTTTGAAATGAATTCCCAACAGATCACCCGTCGTGTAGAAATAGTTCTTTTTCTTCAATCAGAATAAAATTTAAATAAGTCTTATGATAAGCAATCAATTACAATACCAAGGCAATACATCTGCAAAATCTCCTGGACACGGGAACTTTTACTAAGACGACAAAAGTGTTCGGCAATGGTCTCGTCAACAATATAAAAATCACAGAAAAGGAATAAAAACATTGTCGAGTGTGGCTCAAGGCAGCGTGAAAATCGTCTTCGAAGTAATAACAATGGGGGGAAAGTTGCAACTATGTGTAAAAAAAACAAAAAATGTAGTGTCAATTCTCCATCAATGGTGACCATTGGAGACTGAAGAATGCCCGGTACAGGCAGCACACAAAACAGAATGAAAGCAGATCCAAATCAAATGTTGTCGTTCAAGTGGAATTAAAATAAGATAAAACACAGGCCCAACCTGATATGAAATGTTGTCATTAAAATCACAGAGAAAGCATAGTGACCATCAATCAGCCAAGGACAAACATCAAGGGTAGAAAGCTAACAGGTTCGTCCTTTGCTCATCATCCTCACACAGAAAAGAAGGACGTTAAGATCCATAGGTATTTTAACGCTAAGGCAACGATCGTAGATCAAGCTCTTGGCCGACTGCTCAGGAGAGGACGAAGGCTAAACAAACACAAAGGTCACAATCAACACAACAAAGTGGTCAAGACGTGCAGGGAAATGAAGCCATGTGAGACAATCTATCATCGAGCTAGGCTAAGAAAAATTCAGGAACCATCTAAACAATCAGTTCACTTACACAAGTAAAAATTGTAGATTCAAGCATAAGTTCTAAAACAATTTACCATACAAAATGTAGAAAGTGTATCGTCGCCTGATTGCCCACTCTGGGAGGATGTCCCGCGTGCTCCTTGCAACTCGTCTTGCTGACCATCAAGACTTCACCGGTACCTCCCAGCCAATTCTAGGGGTACTCTTCTTTCCCCTTAGCCCCCCAAGCCGCAAAGGGGCCACTCACGCACTATCCAGAGATTTAGTCTAGCACCCAGCTCGCCTCGCAAGGCCAAGATACCACTCCTCTCCGAGCTGGGTATCCCAACTCCCACAAGTAAATCAGTCAAGTAGATGTTTCTGCAGCGTAATGTTATGAAAACAAAAGATGATCCTTCATCCTTCTCCTTCCTTCATTTTATAGAGTTTTGAACTTCCTTTCTTTCCTAAAATCTCATTTAATTAAAGTTTTAAAAATAAATTCCTAAAAATTCCTCTCCGTACAAGTGTCTCCCATCCCCTACATTCCTCCATAAATTAATTTCTTTAATTAAGTAATTATCTTTATTTCCCTCACCCACCTAGAGTTACTCCTAGAATCACTCCTAGGTGTCCCCAAATTCTCTTACAAGTTTTAATAGCTTTCCCTTTTATT
>ML777587.1:967754-1007111 GCA_009831015.1 Picea engelmannii | reverse complement strand
GTTTCCTTTTTTTTTTTTTTCTTCCTCTTTCCCCTTTTACTTAGAACTCAAAAAGGCAGATGTGAAATTAACCCTTTTTCCCTTTTCTTATTTAATTAGTAAACTTTGATTTATTAAAGTAATAAAACAATTAATTCTCTTTTTAATTTTAATCCAACATAATTTTACCTTTTTTATGAATAAATTAAATTTCTTACTCTCATGTTACAATACTTAATGAAGATCATAATTAATATTTAAGCCGTTTTTATTTTTATTACTATTTTTTTTAATAGAAGACAAAATTTTACCCTAGCGTAATTTAGACTTAGGCCTTAAATTTTGTAGTGGGTGAAATTTAATTAGGGAAATTGTTTTAAAAATTACTTAACATGTTATTGGTCTTAGGGCCATCTAGGTTCATCCCTCTATCATCAACAACACGACGTGCCCTTCAGAATGCACTAGGTGCTCCAAGGGTGCCACTCGCCTCATCTGTTCCTTTGCGCGACATGCCCTTCAGGACAGACTACGTTCTCCAAGGGTGCCACTCACCCATTTCCATTTTTCTTGCGCGACGTGCCCTTCAGGATGCACCACGTTCTCCAAGGGTGCCACTCACCTCTTGATTGATTTGGTAGACATCAATAACTCTTGGAGTCAACACTCCGCCAGGTGAACTTGTGGGAGACTAAGGGATTCTAAGGAATAAGGCCCTCTCCTTATTGTGCACCCCTTAGAATCATCGTGAGTGATTGTCGCAGTCTACCCTCATGACATTGTGGGTCCTCTCGAACTAGGTAATCTTTAACCTATAGTTTGAGCCACGATGGGAATGCTAGTAGGCTGTGGTAGGGCTTCTATCCACACCTCTCCCTCAACATCTCTACTAGTCATGCATGACCCCTTTACTCTATATGTGAGTCTGGTTGGCAAGTTATCGTAGCCTACATCATCAACAAATCATGTTAGAACATATCTATATCATATCATCTAATCAAAAGCACTAAAATCACACTGAAACAATCAAACCCCAATGGTACACTCCCTGAATCGATACAGATTCCAAGGGGTTCCATTGATTCCTCTACATCCTCGAGGTCCAAAATCCTGCACACTTAGTAAACTGAGTCAATAGCACCTGTCTATGCAAATGCAGTAAAACAACATGTCATCAACCCATAACGTCTCATAATCAAAATCAAATGTTTTAATAGAATAATAATCTGGATCACTTGCGAGCAAGAGTCCTCAAAAATAAGTTCGCTCAGGGTGCCAAAGCAGGATGTTACATACACCCCCTCTTGGTCTAAACTTCATCCTAAGGTTTCACAGTATAAATGCCAAAATAAAGTGCATCACAGTATCATATGTCTATCTATCAAACAAAAAGGAAACTGTTGGCGCATATCATATGCGTCCTCCCAGGTCGCCGAGTGTGGACTATAATTTTCCCATTGGACCTTGACATGCTCTATTGTTCGACGCCATAGCTATTGAATGTGATGATCCAAAATGAGGACTGGCTCAACCATGAGTGATCCCTCATCAGATACCTGCGAGGAACTCATGTTAATAACATGTGTAGGATCAATAATATAATGTCTCAAAACAGATACATGAAAAACATCATGCATACGCCTCAAAGAATCAGGCAAGACCAGTCGATAGGCCACGAGTCCCTTTCTCTCCATAATCTTGAAAGGTCCCACGAACCTAGGAGATAGTTTAGCTCACTTCGCGAACTCAATTGAACTCTTATGTAGTTTAACCCGCAAGAAGACTCGATCGTCAACCTCATAATTATGGTCGACATGGAACGCATTGCCATAACTCTTCTGTCGATCCTACACTTCTTTAATCCTTTGTCTTATTGTTTGCATTTGATCTTCCATTTCTTGGATCACTTTTGGTCCCACCAGGACCCTATCCTCAAGCTGATTCCAAGTCAAAGGCATCTAGTATGGTCTCCCGTAAAGAAACTCGATAGGAACCATCTTAATGATGCTCTGGTAATTGTTGTTGTAAGTGAACTCCACTATTGGCAAGAATTCTTCCCAACACTTTTGTTGGTCCATCACGTACATGCTCAACATGTCCTCCAAGGTTTGGTTCATTCATTCGGTCTGCCGATTAGTTTCCGGATGATAGGAAGTACTAAAGTTAAGTTGGGTTCCCAAGGCCTCTTGGAAACTCATCCAAAATCATCTAGTAAACACCAATCCTCCATTGGATATAATCCTCTTAGGCATGCCATGCAGCCTCAGAATCTCACTGATGAAAAATATAGCTATGTCAAGTGCCTGATATGTCGTACAAATATGAATAAAGTGAGCACTCTTCGTCAAAGTGTCTACTACTACGAAAATTGGGTCATGTCTCCTTGCTGTCAATGGCAATCCAACAATAAAATCCATCAAAATAACCTCCCATTTCGATTCTGGAAAAGCATGTTGTTGTAGTAATCCTACTGGGTGTCTATGTTCAGCCTTTACTAGTTGACATTCTATACATCTGGCCACATAGTTGACTATGTTTGCCTTCATTCCCTTCGAGAAGAATAAGGGTTTAAGGTCTGCCCTCATCTTCATGACTCACAGGTGAGTTGTGTACACTTCTCTATGAGCCTCGCTTAGGATCAACATCCTCAATGCATCGTTTGGCGGTATGTAGATCTGAATTTTAAATGTTAATAAACCATTGCTATCAAATGAAAATCCCTCAAATTGTGGTACCATCATTGTGTTTTGTCTGAAAAACCCTCGACCTCTTTGTACCAGTCATTGTCACACTGTAAATTTAGAATATTTTCACATAGATTTGTCTGAAGAGGCAGCACTGAAAAGATGCATGGTTTCTGACTCAATGCATATTCCACTTGGTTCACTATTCCTTTTATGTAAGTAATCTCAAAGTCATACTTGCTAAGCAATTCCGACCAAATTCGTTGTCACGCATTTAGGTCGCTTTGCGTAAAGATGTGTTGTAGTCCACAGTGGTCAGTCTTTAGTTCAAATTTTTATCCAACAAGGTAGTGTCTCCAAACCTTTAAGGCATATATAATGGCTAATAAATCCAAATCATGTGTCGTGTAGTTCTCCTCATGCCTTCTTAGTTTCCTCAAAATGTGAGCAATCACTCATTCATCTTGCATCAAGACTCTGCCTAAGCCTTCCTTGGACGCGTCAGTGCATACCAAGAAGTTTGTGTCTATGTCAGGGACCTTTAGTATCGGTGTTGTTGTCAACAACTCCTTGAGCCTCCAAAATGCTTCTACGCATTTCTCGGTCCATAATACTTCTTGTTCTTCTTCTACAACTCCATGATTGGACTTGCTATCTTCGAAAATCCCTCGACGAATCATCGATAGTATCCTGCTAAACCCATGAAGCTATGTACTTATGGTAGATTCATTGGTGCAAGCCATTCCATAATAGCCTTGACCTTTGCTGGATCCACGAAGATGCCTTTGCCAGAGATGACATGCCCTAAGTAGTGAATCTTCGATTGATAAAATGAGCATTTGGATAATTTCCCATACAATTTCTGCTCTCGAAGACATTGCAGCACCAAGTGCAAGTGCTCGTTATGCTCCTTCGTCATCTGAGAGTAAATCAAAATATCGTCAATGAATACTTCGATGAACTTGTCCAAGTACTCGCGGAACACCCCATTCATCAAACTCATAAATACCCCTGGGGAATTTGTCATTCCAAATGGTAAATAAGTAAATTTATAATGTCCAAAACTCGTCTTAAAGGTGGTCTTAGGGACGTCATCGTCCTTGATCCGTAACTGGTGATACCTTGATTGCAAATCAATCTTTGAGAACACCATCGCACCCTTCATTTGATTGAACAGATCATCAATTCTTGGCAATGGATATTGATTCTTGATCATGGCCTTATTCAATTGACGATAGTCAATGCAGAGCCTCCATGATCCATCCTTCTTCAATATGAAAATAGCAGGTGCAACCCATGGTGACATACTAGGATGTATCATTCCTAGGTCCAACAACTCCTTCAGTTGCATTTTCAACTCTCATAACCGCAGACTCGACATCCAATAAGGCATTCTTGCTATCGGTTCAGTCCCTGATTTTATGTCTATGGTAAACTCCAATTCCCTCTCTGGTGACATCCTAGGTAACTCCTCTGGAAATATTTCTGCAAACGCTTTCACCACTGGAAGGTATTCTAGACCTTCCGCTACTCCCTTCTCATTTAACGCAAGGATTGTATAGAGCTTGCACCCCTTGTGCATGTTATTCCGAAGTTGCAAGGAAGAGATGAACCTCAAGGAAACTCCCTGGTTCTGTCCTAGAATCACATGTTTCTGTCCCTCGTCATCAACCAAGCTCAACCATTTTGTCTTACAATTGAGTATCGCATCATGGAATTCCAACCAATCCATACCAATCACGACATCATAAGATCCTAGGATCATGATGTACAGGTTCGCCCTTGTGACAAACTCTCCCAGGTTAAGGATACAGCCTGTAACCTTTCCTCCAACCTTTTGTTTGGTTCCTGAGACCATATCTACGAAGCTAAACTCATCCTGTTTGACTGCCTCTACCTTAATTTTTTTTAGCATTGCACCAGAAATGAAACTCTCGATAGCACCGAGATTGATCAAAGTACTAAGGGTCAGGTCAACAACGGTACCTGACGTCTCGAGCACAGTCAACTAGTGCTCTTCCTGGCAGTTATTTAGCACTGCATGAATCCGATGGGCTTCGCCCAAAAACTCCCATGGTAGTGGGTCCAACTGATCTAGATCTCCAGTCCTCTTTACTGGGCAGTCATGCTGGTAATGTGGCTCCTCACATTCCAACACACCTTTTTCGATCCAGCAATCCTGGTACCTGAAGTAGAAGCTAGATTCTAATACTGAGTCCAACACAAACTTGTTGACGTTAAGTTTCTTCATAGAATATACGGAGCGTACCGAAGCAGCTCCAAAAACGGGCCTTGTACTCGACACCGTACGGTTGCCCTCTCGCAAGGTGTCGAACTTATTGAGATGACGCTCAAGGAATTCCTTGGAAAGATACCATTTATGGAACCATTCCTAGAACAGTTCCCATGACATGTCATCGACGATCATGTTCAAGTGGAAGGAGCGTCTTCCTCCATAGAAGAGCAGTCCCCTTCAATGAAAAACCCTCAAGCATACCTCCATGTTGGAGGTCGTGATTGTGAAGTGTGAAGCACAACACCTTTCTCTATAACCATGCCTTGATGAAATTGTTGTCCACGACACTCATGGACTTGAGAACTCAACTCTCTCGAGTTCTTCATGGAGGTTAGCAGTAGTAGCTAGGGCATGTTGTGGACCCTCCATGGTATAGGTGCCTTGGCCTCATCTCAGTACTGATGGTGAATCAAGGCCTTCTAAATTACTTGGAAGGCCTTGTCATACCACCTTCATCCCTTACTACAAGCAAATCTAGCTCAAGGAATTGTTCCTCCCCTTGGGGTCAGACTCTGACAGTGCAAAACGTCTGGAGGCATCGTAGTTCCATCCACGATACCTCGCCATGAATCTCTACAATGTCATCTAACAATAATTATCGCAAGGGCAAGTTAAAGTTTTAAATAGCGTTAAGTTAAGACTCAAGGGTTTACTACAGTGGGAAGCATGGAAATCCACAGTCATAGGGTTGAACCCGCTCTAATACCATGTGTAACGACCCCAAAAAATTCGACACAAAAACGAGGTACAACAAGTAATATTTTTTTTTAAAAAGCATTGGGACAATAACGGAAACAAAATTCATAGAAACACAACTCTACGACATCACAATGAATGAATTATACGTGACACATCGTCATAATCAATCATGTCTCAACCGATACCTATAGGATAACAATTCCATGGCACAAGAAGTAAATAACCAACAACTATTGATTACAAGACCTATCATTGACTGCAAGAAGTAAAATCTAAACATTACCCAATACATCGATCAATGTGCACCATTAATCTCAAGCACTTAAATATACATGCATCATCGACAGTTGATGCATGCAAGGGTCTAACTATTAATCACAACAAAATCATCATGACATCCATCACAATCCTAAAAATCAATAAATCAAGGCGCAAGTGTAATCATTCACATAACCCTTACGAGACTATAATAAATTCAAGGTGAAAGCATTTATCAATTATTAACCCAAGCGCACATGCAATCATCCATATAATAAAATTTCCACCTCTACAAAAGGACTAGAATCTAAAACCATACAATACGTTATTGTGATTCTCTCATGGGTTCTAAATCCTCAACTAGCCATACATCATACCAAGGAACTACATGTAGGAATTCCAATCAAGGATCCATCATTTATACATCAATGATTCAAGAAGCCAGAGACTTCATTTAAAATTCACAAGGCACAAGAGAATGTCATTGATAATCAGTCATACTTAATAATATAAAAGACGCATTAGTATCCCACTTTCTAAGTAATCTCATCATTAATATGTCATTGCGGAAGGAAAATTAGACCAAAAATTCAACATGCATCGTATTAAGCATAGGGGCAATGGTAACATCCATTATCTTAGTGAGTGCATTCAATCTAATAACTATCTCATGCATTGATACAGAAAACTCTAGTGCAAGGGACATTATCCATTCTTTGTGGCACGACAACTTTAATTATTACGTGAAAAATTATTGTATAGGTAAACAAATTATCAATGACATAGGATTATTCATTTCTTTATATAAAGTAAAAGGTCAACTAAAAAGGTGATTAAGGTGGGTTTCCAAAACCATGAGAATTTAATTTTGAAAAAGAGTGACTGCAACTACCAAATGGTTGAAGGATGGATGACCATCATCACACAGTACCAGTGATTTAAGGAGGAAGGCACTTTATCAGTTGTACTTCAATTCTATCATTCCTAAAACGTAAATAAATTAAGAATTGCATTGTTACTTTAGAAATCAAGAGCATTAAAATTTATCTATGAACATCACGTCTGATTACTTTCAATAAAGACCTGGGAATAATCTGATCCTTAATAACTAAGCGTATCCACTTAATAAAGAAACCACCATAAGGAAATTGTAAACTTTTAAATAAGCTATAAGGAAACAATAAAGGCTATAAAGATATAAGCCAACAATCAATAAGAAGGCTATAAAGTAACAACCCCAGAGAAAAAGAAAATCATCACCTAAAAGAAAGCTACAAGGCCTTGAACTTAAATTTATATGTAATTTCTCAATTAAACCAACACATAGGAGTCTCTCTCCATTAGAATTTAGATATTAAATCAAAAAGGAAATAAAAGTTGGATTCACTACAAGTGGGTGGAAAGGGCAAAGGCAACTCTTCCAATAAAAATTTACCACGATTCCAGGTAATCAAATCTCTTGGCAGAAGCATTGACCATTAAGGGTGTAGGAAAAAACACTGAGTAAGAAGAGATAAATGCTCGACTCACCTCAATTTAAGGAACCTACAGACAACCTAACTTTGTAGACTAGAAGCAACTTGGAAGGGAATCCTATCCTAAAAATCATGCGTACAGTCCTGGGTGAGGGAGATCATGAGCGAAACAAGAGAAATTCACTGAGGAGGACAGGTGAGAATTGTTGAGGTGCGCATGCCAAGGTGGCCAAAGAAGGAAAATAAAATAACTCCCAGGGTTATGCAGACGCTGAGGTATTCAAGGAAGTCAGTGAGGAATATTCATTGAGGTGAAATGCAGAGGCAAAGGTTAACCAGGGATAATGCAATGAAACACAGAAGAGAAACACCAAGAAATTGTGAGAAGGGGCGAGATTGTTGGGTGCATTTAACCCAACGAAAAAGGAAATCAAAGGTACAGCATATCGAAGAAAAACATAGAGATCCCCACCTTTTTTTGCTGAGGAAAACATGAACTGATGGGCACTCAGAAATGGGATGCATAGGTGAAATAAAATGTTGAACAGTTCTGAGCGAACACAGAGACCACCACATAGTTTTGTTGAGGTAACACGACTCGTTGGGCACTACAAAACTCTGTCTATGGAATAGGATAACTTAAGGTAATATCATATAGGGAGACACAGACTGTTTCACGGAGTCAACGAGGGTTCTGCCATTTTATTTCAAGTAAAAAAAGAAAATTCTACAAGGAGAGAAGACAATATTTCGTGACTGTGCTAAAACAGAAGAATTTATAGGCAAGGATTCTGATAGGAAAGGATAAAACCATGACTAGATAAAAATTCCAAGAAGATAGGGACAAGTTGGAGGAGGGCACCAACATCCAAAAATGTTATGTTACATCTGATACCTTATACGTCTCAATTTTTTTTAAATGAATTCTAATTACATCAATATCCCAACAGATCACCCATCATGTAGAAATAGTTCTTTTTCTACAATCAGAATAAAATTTAAATAATACTTATGATAAGCAATCAATTAAAATACCAAGGCAATACATCTGCAAAATCTCATGGATGCAAGAACTTTTATTAAGACTGCAAAAGGGTTCAGCAATGGTCTCGCCGCAATATAAAAATCGCAGAAAAGGAATAAAAACATTGTCCAGTGTGGCCTAGGGCTACGTGAAAATCATCTTCGAAGTAATAACAATGGAGGGGAAAGTCACAACCATGTGTTAAAAAAAAAAAAACGCAGTGTCAATTCTCCATCAAGGGTGACCATCACAAACTAAAGAATGCTTGGTACAGGCAACACACAAAACAAAATGTAGATAGATCCAAATCAAATGTTGTTGTTCAAGTGGAATTAAAATAAGATAAAATGCAGTCCCTACCTGATATGAAATGTTGTCGTTAAAATCACAAAGAAAGCACAATGACCATCAATAAACCAAGGACAAACATCGAGGGTAGAAGGCTAACAAGTTTTTCCTTCGCTCATCATCCTCGCATAGAAAAGTAGGGCGTTGAGATCCATAGGTCTTATAACGCTAAGGTGACGACAGTAGATCAGGCTCTTGGGTGACTTCTCAGCAAGGACTGGTGAGATAGGGATGAAGGCTAAAAAAACACAAAGGTCACAATCAACATAACAAGGTGGTCAAGACGTGTGGGGAAATGAAGCCATGGGAGACAATATATCATCGACGTAGGCTAACAAAATTCCAGGAACCATCTAGATAACCAGTTCACTTACACAAGTAAAAATTGCAGATTCAAGCATAAGTTCTAAAACAATTTACCATACAAAATGTAGAAAGCGTACCGTTGCCTGCTTGCTCACTCTAGGTGGACGTCCTGCATGCTCCTTGCAATTCCTGCTTGCCAACCATCGAGACTTCACCGGTACCTCCCAGCCAATGCTAGGGGTACTCTTCTTCCCCCTTAGCCCCTCGAGCCTCAAAGGGGCCATGCACGCACTATATAGAGATTTAGTCTGGCACCCAACTCGCCTCATAAGGCCGAGATACCGCTCCTCTCTGAGTTGGGTATCCCAACTCCCACAAGTAAATCAGTCAAGTAGATATTTCTGCAGCATAATGTTATGCAAACATAAGATAATCCTTCAAACTTATCCTTCCTTCATTTTATAGAGTTTCGAACTTCCTTTCTTTCCTAAAATCTCATTTAATTAAAGTTTTAAAAATAAATTCCTAAAAATTCCTCTCCGTACAAGTGTCCCCCATCCCCTACATTACTCCATAAATTAATTTCTTTAATTAAGTAATTATCTTTATTTCCCTCACCCACCTAGAGTTACTCCTAGAATCACTCCTAGGTCTCCCCAAATTCTCTTACAGGTTTTAATAGCTTTCCCTTTTATCAAATTGCTAATTCAGTTTAAAATTAGAATCTCTTAAATGGTAGATTCTTTACTAAGTTGACTTTCTGCTTTTTCACTTAAGTTCCCCTTTTTCCCTTTTTATGTTACCTCTTTTCCCTGGTTTCCTTTTTTTTTTATTTTCCCTCTTTCCCCTTTTACTTAGAACTCAAAAAGGTAGGTGTGAAAATTAACCCCTTTTCCCTTTTCTTATTTAATTAGTAAACCTTGATTTATTAAGGTAATAAAACAATTAATTCGTTTTTTAATTTTAATCCAACATAATTTTACCTTTTTTATGAATAAATTAAATTTCTTACTCCTTTCGTGTTACAAGATTTAACGAAGATCATAATTATTATTTAACTTGTTTTTATTTTTATTATTATTTTTTTTTATAAAAGACAAAATTTTACCCTAGCATAATTTAGACTTAGGCCTTAGATTTCATATTGGGCGACGTTTAATTAGGGAAATTGTTTTAAAAATTACTTAACATGTTATTTGTCTCAGGGCCATCTAGGTTCATCCCCCTATCATCAACAACGCGACGTGCCCTTCAGGATGCACTAGGTTCTCCAAGGGTGTCCCTCGCCTCATATGTTCCTTTGCGTGACGTGCCCTTCAGGACACACTATGTGCTCCAAGGGTGACACTCGCCTCTTTCTATTTTTCCTTGGTGACGTGCCCTTCAGGATGCACCATGTGCTCCAAGGGTGCCACTCGCCTCTTGACTGATATGGTAGACATCAATAACCCCTAGAGTGAACACTCTGCTAGGTGAACTTGTGGGAGACTAAGGGCTTCTAAGGAATAAGCCCCCTACCTTATTGCGCACCCTTTAGAATCATCGTGAGTGATTGTCGCAATCTTCCCTCATGACATCGTGGGTCCTCTCGAAATAGGTAATCGTTAACCTACAGTTCGATCCATGACGGGAGTGCTAGTAGGCTATGGCAGGGATGCTATCCACACCTCTCCCTCAACATCTCTCGTATTCGTGCGTGACCCCTTTAGTTCATATGTGAGTCTGGTTGGCAAGCTATCGTCAACCTTCATCATCAACAAATCACGTGAGAACATATCCATATCATATTGTCTAATCAGAAGCACTAAAATCACAGTGAAACAATGAAACCCCAATGGTACACTACCTGACTCGATCCAGAGTCCAAGGGGTTCCATCGATGCCTTTGCATCCTCGAGGTCCAAAATCCTACACACTTAGTAAACCGAGTCAATAGCACCTGTCTATGTCAATGCAGTAAAACAACATGTCATCAACCCATAACGCCTCATAATCAAAATCAAAGGTTTTAATAGCATAATAATCTGGATCACTTGTGAGCAAGTGTCCTCAAGAATAAGTTCCCTCAGGGCACAGAGAGGGATGTTACAAATATCACATTGGTTTGCATCCTCTATAGACTTACGCGAGACACAATATTTCCCAATATTTTTGCATTATTATATTCTATTGATTGTTATGGAATGCCATTAGTAAATAGACAATTTGATATCACTATCAATGGTGGAAATACATGAAACAATACAAGAAGTTATAAATTTTTCTTTTGAATAATTTCTCCAATTTTCTTCACTAATTATGTGAAAACCTGTTGACGAGCGAAATTGACCGACGGTCAACTGAGAGAATGGAACCGGTCTGGGGTTGTCTAATAACCCAAGCTATTTGGAATGAACCACCCTGATGGGTTTAGCAGCTTCGTTAACCGATCTAAGGTTCTAAGAAAACCAAAGAGAAAACTACTCTAAACTAACTAATCTAACTAAAACAAATAAAACAAACTAAAACTAAATAAAAAAAGCTAACTAAACTAACTAACAATAAATAAAACAAACTATCACTAACACTAAAACAAACTAATACACTAATCTAATTAAAATTAACTACTAAAACTAACTAATCTGCTATCTATATATATAAACTTCTAACTAATACTATACTAACTAATATCTGAAATAAAACTTATCTACAAAATATACAATATTCACAAAATACAGATTTGAATAAAACCTGCAAAACTCATTAGCTATCTGCCCTAAGATAGAGGAAGGTATTTTTATTTTTTTATTTTATAACTTTGTAAACAAGAAATGAAACTTACTGAAATTAAACAATCTAATATACTAACTCTACATATATCTAACTAAACTTATATCTAAACTAAGCTACTAATAATATGCTAAACAAATGACAAACTGACCTGGAAACGCTCCAGATTTGTCCTGTGTATGATGACTTCGAAGCTGTTCGGAGGAAGCAAACTCGCACCGGATGATTAAGAAGCTTCTCATAAACGATAGGCTCCACTGCTCTTTGAATTGTTTACAGGACAAACAAGACATAAAAAATCATAACAATTATATGATTTATAATCTCTACAATAAGGGAAACCTGTTATGCAAAAACTTATATTTAATAATTCAACCTATGAGGAAGAGGAATCTGTCGTTCACAAACTGAATCAAGTAATTGCTATGTTTTTAAATACTGGAAGAAATCAGATATGGATTATATTGATCAAAACATATCATTTGCAAAGATTAAGATAGCTAAAGTAGTCATTAACCAAGTGCAAATAGATACACATAAACATAAAACAAAATATTGATATTATGAAAAGCTAAAGTTGTAGCAGAATATCAAATTTTGTCTCAGTCTGTATTAAAATTCCATATCCTTGTTCTCCCACGAATGAGGATGATCATTATTACAAAAATACTAAGTATTTATAAGTTTCTCCACATGGTAAAACCTCCCTGTGGCAGTTATCAAACTGTTTACTAATCTGGGAAGATATTCCCAAAATCAACTAAACTAGGAAACTAAAATGAAATCAAAATATTTCAAATATCCTCTAACTGCTCATCAAATGCAATGCAATTTCGAATTCATCTGCAATGGACCAAAAATAACAAGTTAGAAAGATATTTTATTAGCAAAACAATAAAAATCTAATTCTACAGACTTAGCTACAGAATCATCTGATTCTGTAGCTAGTCTAAAATAACATACATGATCAAAATTAAAATTGAATCAAATCTTTTAAATAAAATCAAATTGAATTAACAACCAATAACAAATCATTTCATTTGAAAATATTGTATCATTTGCAATCCAATAGAATCAAATTTCAATAACCAAATAGAGAAATAGACATACTCTGCTTAGATCATAATCGGGTAGACAGAACCAAACAATTTTAAAAATTGCTTCATATCCAATTCATAAAGTAATGCAATCAAACCAATGACAAGCAAACGTTGTGTTTTTCCAACAATAGAAGATACGATCAGATCAAAACATAATCGTTTGAAATTATTAGAGCTATCATTCCCACAGGTAGATTAATTCAAACACGTACGAGAATCAACTTATACAAAATCGTAACCAGATTAATTTGACTTTGATTAGAATCAACATAAATGATAATTGGTTATTGTAAAATGGGCAAATAAACACAATTGGTTTTGAACGAAATCATTGATTTCAAACAAATCATGACCGAGTTTAACATAGAAACAAATCATGAATCCGGATATAGCCAATCTCATTTTACACATCAAATTCAAACATAATATCCATTGCAAATACGAATCCAACTGATAACATGGTCAACCTAACAGTAAACCAATGCGAATTAACCGGCTCGGTTTTTAGCATACTCATTATGAATTAAATCTGTTTTATGATTTGAGCGTGTTTGTACAGGTTTAAAATAAAAGGCATTGTTTCCAAAGAAACAGAGTCACATTGGAATTGATTCAAGTTGAAATCATGTTCTTTGAAATTCATAATGGCACAACAAACCATAACAATTAACCTCATCGAAATCGTTACCAATCATAGCGTATGCATTATAACGAAATCGAATCAAAATGTGATTGTGTTCAAAATTGAATATGAGAAACAACTCCTGTCTAGAATAGATACAAACGACTTCAATTGATAGCAGAGCATCCATTTTAAATCAATCAAACAAATAAAATCCATACTAAGATCAATCAAATCGATGAAAATCTAAGAGAGGCTAAACTGGGAAAAACAAAATTCCATTTAGTCAAAGAAAATCTATGTATAGAATGCATACAATGTGACAGAGCCAATCAATGCTGTAAACAGAGCTGTTTAAAACCGAATTCGAATCGTTATGTAAACAAGTGATATCAAAATATACCTGTGTGATGACGAGGCTGCTCAATTATGCCAACTTAGAATTCACGACAGTCGTGACTGATTCCACATTTTTAAACAAGATGGAGCCTGTCGTATTTTGTTCTTATCAGGTTCTTGTAGCTTGGCCTTTTGACCAGTAAGCAGTGCAACCTGGTCCTCCAAAGATTGAATTCTTGACTGGAGAATCAGAACATCAAGGTAATATCACTCTAACCACGAACTGCATTGATCACAGGGTGGCACTGTAGGTTTAGACAGAGTAGGAGAGGGTTTGGATAAATGATCAGGGGCTTCATAAGGCAGCTTAATGCCTGGGTAGTTAGGGTCGTCTTGTAGGCAGGGGGGTAGGTTTGACACAAAGTGATACGAGGGTTTGGCACACAAACCTTGCGAATAGGAGTATTCGCTAGCCATGAAACACTCTACTTCCGAATCAGAATCCTCACTCAACACGATAGGGTTTGATTCGATAGGGGGTTTTGGCTTATTTCTTTCCATCCGTGAAATCAAACGTGCATTCTTTTTCCCTTTTGCGTTTACAGTGAGGTTTTCCCTGGGCTTTTTGGCCATAGGCTTAACAGTCTCAACACTCTTAGTCACAGTGTGGGGTAGGTCGGTAGGAAGGTTGGCCAATGGTTTGGGCAGTAGGGTATGGTAGGGTACTGGGGTACAACCTTGATCTCGCTCACCATAGGTTTGTCAATCTGTGTAGGGATCGAATCCTCGAAATCATTTCGAGCAAGGAAATTTCTCCAACAATCTCCGTGTAGATTCAAATGACAGACAAAAATAAGCTTAACCAGCCCATAATGAAAAAGTATACTATCATCTTGGTTCCTTTTGTACTTCTTTGACATTTTAAACAAGATTTGATGCAAATAGTAGGGCATATTGAGCTGATATCCCATAAAACCATAAGCAAATGCAGGTGGTGTAAGAACACAAACCCGTACCAACCTTTGCAGGTCACAAATTGCTTGATTATCATCAATAAATCATGTCAACGTTGTTTAAGCATAGTTACTGGAAAACCTTTATCATAGGAGGTAATTTTGCACGACTGGAAGAGCAGTGTCCATTTGACCTCCTCGACTTTGCAATTCTTGGACCATCGTTGTCCAGTGGCAGGTAAACCCGTAGCAAGACTGATAAACCGTTCATCAATTTCTAATTGAATATCACCGACCTTGGCTTGACAGCCATCAAAGGTCATGAAAAATTATCGAGCTACGCAGAGGTTAAAACCCTCGAATCTTTGTATAAATGGAAGCCACCCATTTTCCTCGAGGTCACTACAGGCACTGTCAAACATAAACATGGCCTGGTTGCCATTGGGTTTAGCTTGGACGACTGGGGCCATGGTGTGAGCTCATGGTAAGGGTTTGGTTCAAATTCACCAACGCACAGGAGTAGAGCTATTCGTTCTAACAGTAATGAATGATCAAAGGGGAAAAACATTAATGTGCACATGCGAGGGTGGTGGATTTATTCACCACCATGCACAATAGTTATGGTAAAGTACAACCGTCAAGTTCCACATATGTTCAAACAATCATAGCATAGCTCAAAAACCACATCGTTTGGCCAACCAAAGAATCAAATGGTGAGTGTTATGCCTTAGCACCAAATCAACTATAGTTTTTAAAACCATTGACATTCAACATGAAACCAACACCAAATGTTATCCATGCACCATTGTATAAATGTTTAATCAAAAGTTTTAAACCATTGTGCCAATCGAATTCATAAAATTGACAAGCCAAGAGCTATAAAAAGATTAACATAAGAATCACATCATATATATAAAAACAAAAATAAATCATGACCCCTATGCAATTCATAGAATCAATGATTAGGCAAGTCACAAAAAGTATAAATCTATATGCGCAATGCCTCACAAACTTAATAAAATCAAGTTATGCAATCAATATAAAAATGTCCAAATAGGCATAGTTCGAAAATCTTTTCAGCCACATAACAATAAACCAAAGGTGAGTTCCATAGAAAATATCGATAAAAAGATGACAGTTCAGATAGTGATCGAAATGTGACCTCGAAAGGAGAATTTTTCACGCTTATAGTCATGAAAAATTAATTGAGACAAATTTGCAAGTGTCGCAAGAAATGAAAATATCGTCTATTTGAAAAATGCGATGACAATTTGAAGTTTGGAAGACATAGGTGTAGGAAGCTTATAGGTCAATAGAAAAAATATTATTGGCTGCCGACAATGGCGACACACTGGTAGAAGCAGTTATCTCTATAAAAAGAAATAAATTCAGATTAGGATAGCAAAGAAAATTTCAACTCAAAAACAACAACCAGAAAATCGTACAAACATCATCATTTACCATCTTTTCCAGCAGTGTTTTAAAAGATGAAAACCAATAACAGTATTAAGATCAACAAGTCACGATATTAAAGATAAAATCTTCAATACTGTTGGCATGGCCACTGCTGCCAGCAGGCGTCCATAGCCTCGACAGGGTTGCCATTTAACCCACTCTGACATCTGTATTATGTCAAGAAGTTATAGATTAGAATAAAGGACATTAAAGAGGATTCTCATATTTTTTACACATTTTCATGTACCCGACATTGCTTCGCTACCAGCGGGCTTGTTCAGTACCCCGGCGAAGTTGTCTTGGCGCCATGCATGCATTTACCCGCTGCCAACAGACCTGTTCAGTATTCCGGCGGGTTTACAAGCACCTCCCACAACTCTTATTAATAATTTTATTTTGTTTTTCTTTTGTAGATAAATATCTAAGCGGGGTGACACTGATAATTTTGATATTTTAACATATTTTTTCAGACCTCATCAAAAAATTTTAACACTATTCTTTATTTAGCTCCAAGAATGTTTTATTTATAAAAACAACTTCTTGCGACAGGGAGACATCGTAAAAGGGACAGCGTAAAAAGATAATAGATGATCATAACAAACTTTTCTCAGAGATTGAAATCAGTAAACTGCTTTCAAACAACAAATTTTTTCCAACGTAGATACCAATTTAGCAATATATCACTGATGTTCGTATAAAATTTCAGAAGTTATTTCAGTGAAAATTTTTTTCTATCATCTTCGTCTGAATGGCTCAGTGCACAAGTATGCGTATTTTTCAAAAAAGACAAAAAACTGATCAATTCAAATCAAAATCAAAACAGAAAGCAAACGAAAAATGCAAACAAAAATGAAATATCTACATAATATACAAGGGTAGTTATCAAGCAAAGTATCTTTTTAGGGCTTGGCCATTCACTAGATAGGTGTCAAGCTGCCCTTCAAGATTCTGTAATCGAAAGGAACTAGGACCCAACTTTTCAACAATTCAAAATGGCCCAAGCCATAAGTTTTGAAACTTGGTGTGCTCACCCTTTCCTTCGTGTGGTTTGTCCCACTTTAAGACGAGATCCCCTACTTCACAATTCCTATCAGAAGCAGAATTAGAATCGAACCAGATTTTAATCAATTGTTGATGTTGATCTAATTTACACTTAGCTTGGGCTCTTACTTCTTCCAACTTCATCAAAGCATTAATGCAACTTTCTAAAGGGGGACAATCTTCTTCTTGGACTTTTTGTGACAACTGAAGTGAAGGAAGAAGAATGTGAGGTGGCAGAATGGTTTCTCTACCATAAATGAGAAAAAAGGGGGAGTTACCTATAGCAACTTTGGGTGTTACCCTATCAGCCCACAGTGCGTTCAGTAGTGCATTGTGCCAATTTTTGTGATTTTGAGCCACTGTCATCTTGATAATTTTGATCAAGTTCTTGTTTGTTGATTCTGTTAAGCCATTGCCCTGGGGGTAGTAACTAACAAAATATTTTAGCTTCATTCCTTTCTCCAAAGTGAACTCACTCATCTCAAGAGAAGAAAAGTATGAAGCGTTATCAAAGACTAGACAATCAGGGATACCGAAATGGGTGATAATATTCGAGTTTAGAAAAGCAATCACCTGACTTGTGTTAACAGTTCTTAGTGCAGCAGCTTCGGACCATCATGTAAAGTAGTCTGTGGCTGTCAAAATATACTTGTGTTGTTGTGAGGATGCAGGGTTAATAGGACCTATTATATCAAGGCCCCATTGCTGGAAAGGAGAATCTACTGAGACAGGTTGCAAGGGAAAGGCTGGTTTTTGCAACCACTTTGATGCTTTCTGACAGATGATACATTTACGACACAAGCCGTGGGAATCCCTAAAAAGCGTGGGCCAGTAGTAACCAGCTCTTAAAACCTTATGAGCAGTGGTGTCGCCACCGAAGTGACCACCAGCTTCTCCTGCATGCAACTCAAGCAAGACTTTTTCTGCTTCGTCTTTTTCGAGGTAGCGCATTAGTACGCCGTCAAAATTCTGACGAAACAATATATCATTAACTAGATGAAAGGAGGCAGAATTTAGTCTCAATGATCTTCTCTTGGTGGGGTCAAGGTGATGAGGTGTTCATCCATGTTTGAGATAGTATATAATATCGTCGTACCAGGGACTAACGAGGTTTTGCGCACAACAAATTAAACTTTGATCACGTTGTTCTGGGTTTGACGTATCATTATCTTCATGCTATCCTATTTCAACAACCAACTTACACAACCTTTGGCCTCTCACAATCTGAGCCGGGGTGATTTCTAAGTCATACTCCTGCAAGGAGGTGACCCAGTTAGCTCTCTTCTCTCCTAACTCCTTCTGCACTAACAAGTTCCTTACGGCAGGGTAGGGGACAATAATTTTAATCCTTGACTTCAAAAGATAGGACCGGAAATGCTTAACTTCTTTGAAAATAGCGTAGGCTTGCCGATCAACCGCTGGGTAGTTAAGTTCAGCACCTTTGAAACTAGAGCTCATAAAGGCGATGGGTACTTCGTTATTATCATAATTCTTTTGAGTAAGGACTGCATCATAGGAACGATCAGAGGCAAAAGTATAAAGTGTAAAATCTTGAGAGAAGTCAGGGCTCATGAGAGACGAAGCGTCTATTATTTCCTTCTTTATGGAATTAAAAGATGGGTTTTCTGTGGGTCCCCAGTAATATTGATTGTCTTTCTTAATTAGGTTCTGTAGAGGCCTGACCATTTCGGAGAAGTTGGCGACAAATCTTCTCACGAAGTTAATTTGGCCTAGGAAAGACTACATGGATTTTTTGGATGTAGGTGGGGGAAGTTTAGCGATGACTTGAGTCCTTTCGGGGTCAATAATCATCCCATCACTAGACACAATGAATCCTATGAGTTTACCCTGTTCTACTGCAAAAGTGGACTTCTTGGGGTTCAAGGAGATGACGTATTTACGACATCGTAGCAGAACGACTCGTAAGTGAGCTAGATGATCGTCTTTATTTTTAGAATAAATGGTCACATTATCTAAGTAAACTATGACGGAGTGATTGATTAAGCCTCGAAAATCAATGTCCATTGCTCTCTGAAAGGTAGCACCAGCATTAATCAATCCAAAGGGCATTTTGCGATAAGCATAAGTGCCCCACGGGGTACGGAAGGTAGTTTTTAGTTGGTCTGGCAGAGACATCAAGACTTGGTTGTATCCATAGAAACCATCCAGTAAGGATAGCCTCTTGGAACCAGATACTTGTTGAAGGAGATGTTCCATAGGCGGGACAGGATAGTTGTCTTTATCAGACGCTCTATTGAGGTTTCGGAAATCAACACAAAGTCGGATTTCCCTGTTTTTCTTTCGTACTGGGACAAGGTTGGAAACCCATTGAGTGTGCCTAACAGGAAAAAATATTTTATCACTTAGGAGTTTATTCAATTCTTTTTGAATGGTCAGTTCAAGTTTAGGGTGCATCTTCCTTAGTTTCTGTTGGAAGGGTAAGGTTTGGGGCTTCATCGGGATGACATGTTGTATAATATTAGGATCAAACATTTTAAGATCATCGTATGTCCATGCAAAGACATCCTTAAATTCTTTAAACAATTTAACAAAAGCAACTTTTTCTTTCTTAGAACATCCCAAGCCTAAGTTAATGCACTGAGGATTTTCACTAGTTCCTAAATTAACTTTTTCATAAGACAATGAGGAACTATTAGTTTTACAATTGACTGTCTTTTTAAATTTATCCTCAAAATCATAAAACTTTTCTAATCTAACTATGGATTTCGGTATGTAATTTACCATGTCCGATAGAGCTTCAGGAGATTTCGGATTAGGTATTACCGTAAAATCGTACAAATTGTCATCGTGCATGCATTCATCTATCACTGCGCCTTGAAAGGTTTCTTCCATGTGCAGAAAGTTAATGATCTGTTGTTCATCGTCGAATACTCTCCAGTTTTTTATATTGTCAGGAACAGATGGTTGAAACAATAGCTCAACGGAGAATGCGCTTGGGGATAAGCCTTCTGCAGGAAGAAGTTTAGAGGCTACATTAGCTAATAGATCTGCTTCAGCATTATTTAATCTAGGAATGGAATTTATATTGAAAGTAGAAAATTTATTCATTAAACTCCATACCTCAGACTGGTAACTTTTGAGATGCAGGGAAAGACAGTGTATAGAGTCCCTTACCTGTCTAACCACTATTTCAGAGTCGCCAAATACAACCAGGTTTTGAATGTCCATATCTAAGGCTTTTCTGAGACATTGCAGTCAAGCCTCATATTTTGCAATATTGTTAGTACATTCAAATTCTAGTCTACAAGCCATTAATGTCTTGTTACTTGGCTGATCGATAATGATGCAGCCTGCACTAGCTCCTTCTTTAGACTTAGAACCATCGAAATATAGAGACCAAATTTGATTTCCATCGGGCTCATGGGACTGTTGCATAGAAGTTGTTAGTTACACATATGTTATGATCTCAGACTCCTGTTCAGGATTGATGATAGGTGAAACTTCAGCCATGCAATTTCCGAAGAAGGTGTCCATCCCTTGGACTTTGGGTGAATCAGCAGAAGGTGTATATGGTTCATTAGGGTCGTTCAAATCTGTGACTATGAACTTAAGGTAACGCTCACGATTCATTCTGATCTTGTTGGGCTTACCGTTCTCTGGAAGCCATAAGTGAGACCAATCCATTGCGAAGTAACCATGTAGCTGCTCTGACCAGTCCCTGCTCAAAAATAGACCATACACTTCTGGAATATCCACAACAATTATATCAATAACCTGATGAATCTTAGGGTTAGACGATAATCTAATCAATACATTCTTTAGTTCACCTATAACTTTAACATTTGTCCGATCAAGTTGTACGATTTTCAAAGTAGATGGTTCCACTTCAGCGTTAATCTTTTGGAAAACAGACCAAGGCATCACATTAGATGATGCTCCTGAGTCCACCATACAATTATGCACATTTCTGTTGAAAATATTGAAAGTTAAAAGAAATGGAGGTACATTATTGCGAGTACTAAGAGTAGTAGCTTGTGGCTTATTACTCGCAGTTTCTAATACTACTTTATCTACATTATTTACATTATTTACAGGGGCTACAGGAAGGCTTCCTTTATCTTGAGGATCAGGATTATTTTTAGTGGAATTCTTCTGCGGAACTTTTCTTTGCACAACCCTGTTACCATTTGAGTTACCATTCTTTTCGTTCTCTGAAATATTTTGCAACATTTTCTGTAACAAAAATGGAAACTTCAGTAACTCATAAATAGAAATGTTAGCCCTTAATTTTTTAAGATCTTCAGCAACATCATAATCTAATTTGGGGTCGACATTGCTTTGTTTAGCTTCTGCTGATTTAAATGGATTTGGAGGTGAAGTTGTAGTGTTCTCGGTAGAAGGCTTGTTTGTTGTCTTACTCCTAGTGTTATGAGGGTGAACAGTCTCGAAGTTGGCTTGAAAGATGTTGTCCGATAAATTTCCAAAGATGTTTGGAGAAGACTCTTCTTCTTGAACTGTTTCCTGTTCAACTACCTCCTAAGGCATCTCAGGGGGCATCAAGTTATCTTGAGCTTCTAGAATTGTCTGAAGGGAACATTGCAAACTTTCTAGATTTAAGCCTTCGGGTTTTGGGTTAGGTCGGTTGGTAGGAAAAGGCTTTCGGAAAGGGGGTTTGTACGGTCCCTTACTCGAGGAAGATTCTTCAGTTTAACTTTTTAAATCTATAACTTGATTAGACATTTTTTGAACAACTTTAGTTAAATTTTCTAAATCAGAGTTTTTGGGTTGTGTTTTGCTTTGAGTAGGTCTAGGGAGAATTTCAATCTTCTTTTTGGAAGAAGAACTAGTTTCAGTTTCGTTGCTAGATGAGTCCTTAAGACTAAGTATGTCTTTTTCAATTTGGCTAGCCTCCTCGAAGGCTTCTAACAACGTGGCCTTTTTAGATCGTTTTACCCAAATAGCTATACTTTGATGTAGAGCTTTAGTGTAGTAAGCTATTACAAGACTCTCAGTAGGCATAGAATCTGTAGGGATTCGATTTTTAAGCGTTAAGAATCTTTGATTAAAATCTTTAACTTTTTCTTTTGGGTTCATTTTTAATCTTGTGAGATCCATGACTAAGACTTTTGGAGGTTTACCATCTCCGAATTTTTCGAAAAGGCATGACTCAAAATTTTCCCAAGACACAATGGTGTGGGGTTGTTGGGCAAAGTACCAAGTCGATGCATTACCCTCAAAAGTATAAGGGAACAACCTACAGGCAACATCTTCATGTTCAACATTACAGAGTCTGATGGCTAACATAATTTTTTTTATATGATCTTCAGCTATCTGTTTTGAATTAGGATCAAACTTGGGAAGCCATTTCTCCGGGTGCTTAGGTAAAGGGTGCTGGGCTCCAGGTACAGCTACAACATCCTGGTCCAACCAGGGTCTAGCAGGGTTGTTCTGATTTTCCATTGGGGTAGTGGGTGTGGAAGGCTGAGAAGGTGAATTTCCCTCATCAGAAGAGGAGTCTCCTCTAGAAGAGGAAGGAGATGAGGGAGGTGGCGAAGGAGGTATCCCAGATCCTCCTGCAGCAGGATTTGTGATTGGATCTGTAGGATTCATAGTGAAGTTAATGTCTCCTAATTGTTCTCTGATATTAGAGAAGTCTAAAGGTTGACTCCACAGATGGTTTGGTTGCCTAAGACAATCTAAGGCACTATGTGTTTTAATAAGAGACTGGCGGATAATCTCTTGTGTGTCACCACCTGTAGGATTAGGGGTTTCTAGCTCAACTGTGATTTGCGGATCTTCAGTTGAAGTAGTTGTTGTTTGAAAGGGAATATTATCTTGTGAATGGATTCTAGTCACTACAGGTGAGCGATTAGGGGGGAGAGGAGTCTTGCGACCGCTTCGTGCCATTAATTAAGTTCAGGCCCTCCTTCTAGCACTATTTGTTGACGGGTGAAATTGATCGTCCGTCAAATGAGAGAGTGGAACCGGTCCGGGGTTGTCTAATAACCCAAGCTGTTTGGAATGAACCAACTTGATGAGTTTAGCGTCTCCGTTAGCCGATCTAAGGTTCTAAGAAAACCAAAGAGAAAACTAATCTAACTAAAACAAATAAAACAAACTAAAACTAAATAAAACAAGCTAACTAAACTAACTAACAATAAATAAAACAAAGTGTTACTAACACTAAAACAAACTAATACACTAATCTAATTAAAATTAACTACTAAAACTAACTAATCTGCTATCTATATATATAAACTTCTAACTAATACTAAACTAACTAATATCTGAAATAAAACTTATCTACAAAATATACAATATTCACAAAATACAGATTTGAATAAAACCTGCAAAACTCATTAGCTATCTTCCCTAAGACAGAGGAAGGTATTTTTTTTTTTTTGATTTTATAACTTTGTAAACAAGAAATGAAACTTACTAGAATTAAACAATTTAATATATTAACTCTACATATATCTAACTAAACTTATATCTAAACTAAGCTACTAATAATATCCTAAACAAATGACAAACTGACCTGGAAACGCTCCAGATTTGTTCTGTGTATGATGACTTCGAAGCTGGTCGGAGGAAGGAAACTCGCACCAGATGATTCAGAAGCTTCTTGTAAATGATAGGTTGCACTGCTCCTTGAATTGTTTATAGGACAAACAAGACATAAAAAATCATAACAATTATATGATTTATAAATCTCTGCAATAAGGGAAACCTGTTATGAAAAAACTTATATTTAATAATTCAACTTATGAAGAAGAGAAATCTGTCGTTCACAAACTGAATCAAGTAATTGCTATGTTTTTAAATACTGGAAGAAATCAGATATGGATTATATTGATCAAACCATATCATTTGCAAAGATTAAGATAGCTAAAGTAGTCATTAACCAAACGCAAATAGATACACATAAACATAAAACAAAATATTGATATTATGAAAAGCTAAAGATGTAGCAGAATATTAAATTCTGTCTCAGTCTATATTAAAATTCCATATCCTTGTTCTCCCACGAATGAGGATGATCATTATTACAAAAATAATAAGTATTTATAAGTTTCTCCACTGGGTAAAACCTCCCTGTGGCAGTTATCAAACTGTTTACATAATCTAGGAAGATATTCCCAAAATCAACTAAACTAGGAAACTAAAATGAAATCAAAATATTTCAAATATCCTCTAACTTCTCATCAAATCCAATGCAATTTCAAATTCATCTACATTGGACAAAAAATAACAAGTTAGAAAGATATTTTATTAGTAAAACAATAAAAATCTAATTCTACAGACTTAGCTACAGAATCATCTGATTCTGTAGCTAGTCTAAAATAACATACAGGATCAAAATTAAAAATCTTTTTAATAAAATCAAATTGAATTAAGAACCAATAACAAATCATTTCATTTGAAAATATTATATCATTTGCAATCCAATAGAATCAAATTTCAATAACCAAATAGAGAAATAGGCATAATCTGCTTAGATCATAATTGGGTAGACAGAACCAAACAGTTTTAAAAATCGCTTCATATCCAATTCGTAAAGTAATGCAATCAAACCATTGACAAGCAAACATTGTGTTTTTCCAACAACAGGAGATACGATCGGATCAAAACATAATCGTTTAAAATTATTAGAGCTATCATTGCCATAGGTAGATTAATTCAAACAGGTACGAGAATCAACTCATACAAAATCGTAACCAGATTAATTCGACTTTGATTAGAATCGACATAAATGATAATTGGTTATTGTAAAATGGGCAAATAAACTCGATTGGTTTTGAACGAAATCATTGATTTCAAACGAATCATGACCGAGTTTAACATAGAAACAAATCGTGAATCCGGATATAACCAATCTCATTTTACAAATCAAATTCAAACAGAATATCCATCGCAAATACCAATCCAACTGATAACATGGTCAAGCTAACAGTAAACCAATGCGAATTAACCGGCTGGGTTTTTAGCATACTCATTATGAATTAAATCTGTTTTATGATTTGAGCGCGTTTGTAAAGGCTTAAAATAAAAGGCATTGTTTCCGAAGAAACATAGTCACATTGGAAATGAATCGAGTTGAAATATTGTTCTTTGAAGGTCATAATGGCACAACAAACTGTAACAATTAACCTCATTGAAATCATTACCAATCATAGTGTATGCATTATAACGAAATCGAATCGAAATGTGATTGTGTTCAAAATTGAATATGAGAAACAACTCCTGTCTAGAATAGATACAAGCGACTTCAATTGACAGCAGAGCATCCATTTTAACTCAATCAAACAAATAAAATCCATACTAAGATCAATCAAATCGATGAAAATCTAAGAGAAGCTAAACTGGAAAAAAAAAATTCCATTTAGTCAAAGAAGAGTTGTGTATAGAATGCATACAATGTGACAGAGCCAATCAATGCTGTAAAAAGAGTTGTTTAAAACCGAATTCGAATCGTTATGTAAACAAGTGATATCAAAATATACCTGTGTGATGACGAGGCTGCTCAATTATGCCAACTTAGAATTCACGACAGCCGTGGCTCATTCCACATTTTTAAACAAGATGGAGCCTGTCGTCTTTTTTTTCTTATCAGTCACTTGTAGCTTGGCCTTTTGACTGGTAAGCAGTGCAACCTGGTCCTCCAAAGATTGAATTCTTGACTGGAGAATCAGAACATGAAGGTAATATCGCTCTAACCACGAATTGCATTGATCACAAGGTGGCACTGTAGGTTTAGACAGAGCAGGAGAGGGTTTGGATAAATGATCAGGGGCTTCACAAGGAAGCTTAATGCCTGGGTAGTTAGGGTCGTCTTGCAGGCAGGGGGTTAGTTTTGACACAAATTCATATGAGGGTTCGACACACAAACCTTAAGAATAGGGGTATTCACTAGCCAAGAAATTCTCTACTTCCGAATCGGAGTCCTCAATGAACACGATAGGGTTTGATTCGACAGGGGGTTTTGGATTATTTCTTGCCATCCGTGAAATCAAACGTGCATTCTTTTTCCCTTTGGTGTTTACAGTGAGGTTTGCATTGGGCTTTTTTCCCATAGGCTTAACGGTCTCAACACTCTTAGTCATAGTGTGGGGTAGGTCAGTAGGAAGGTCGACCAATGGTTTGGGAAGTAGGGTATGGTAGGGTACTGGGGTACAACCTTGACATCGCTTACCACAGGTTTGTCAATCTATGTAAGGTTCGAATCCTCGAAATCATTCCAAACAAGGAAATTTCTCCAACAATCTCTGTGTAGATTCAAATGACAGACAACGATAAGCTTAACCAACCCATAATGAAAAAGGCTACTATCAACCTGGTTCCTTTTGTACTTCTTCGACATTTTAAACAAGCTTCGATCCAAATAGTAGGGCATATTGAGATGATATCCCATAAAACCATAAGCAAACGCGGGTGGTGTAAGAACACAAACCCGTACCGACCTTCGCAGGTCACAAATTGCTTGATTATCATCAATAAATCATTCCAACGTTATTTAAGCATAGTTACTGGCAAACCTTTATCACAGGAGGTAATTTTGCGCGACTGGAAGAGAAGTGTCCATGGGACCTCCTCGAATTCGCAATTCGTGGACCATCGTTGTCCAGTGGCAGGTAAACCCATAGCAAGACTGATAAACCGTTCATCAATTTCTAATTGAATATCGTCGACCTTGGCTCGACAACCATCAAAGGTCATGGAAAATTGTCGAGCTACGCAGAGGTTAAAATCCTCGAATCTTTGTATAAATGGAAGCCACCCATTTTGCTCAAGGTCACTGCGAGCACTGTCAAACATCAACAGGGCCTGGTTGCCATTGGGTTCAGCTCAAACGATTGGGGCCATGGTGTGAGCTCATGGTAAGGGTTTGGTTCGAATTCACCAATGCATAGGAGTAGAGCTATTCGGTCTAACAGTAATGAAAGATCAAAGGGGAAAAGCATTAATGTGCGCATGCGAGGGTGGTGGAGTTATTCACTGCCATGCACAATAGTTATGGTAAAGTACAACCACCAAGTTCCACATCTGTTCAAACAATCATAGCATAGCTCAAAAACCATATCGTTTAGCCAACCAAAGAATCAAATGGTGAGTGTTATGCCTTAGCACCAAATCAACTATAGTTTTTAAAACCATTGACATTCAACGTGAAACCAACACCAAATGTTATCCATGCACCATTGTATAAATGTTTAATCAAAATTTTTAAACCATTGTGCCAATCGAATTCATAAAATTGACAAGCCAAGAGCTCTAAAAAGATTAACGTAAGAATCACATCATATATATAAAAACAAAAATAAATCATGACCCCTATGCAATTCATGGAATCAATGATTAGGCAAGTCACAAAAAGTATAAATCTATATGCTCAATGCCTCACAAACTTAATAAAATCAAGTTATGCAATCAATATAAAAATGTCCAAATAGGCATAGTTTGAAAATCTTTTCAGCCACATAACGATAAACCAAAGGTGAGTGCCATAGAAAATATCGATAAAAATATGACGAGAGTTCAGATAGTGATCGAAATGTGACCTCGAAAGAAGAAGTTTTCACGCTTATAGTCATGAAAACTTAATGGAGACAAATTTGCAGGTGTCGCAAGAAATGAAAATATCATCTATTTGAAAAATGCGACGACAATTTGAAGTTCGGAAGACATAGGTGTAGGCAGCTTATAGGTCAATAGAAAAAATATTATTGGCTGCCAACAAAACCTTTCACATCATTTTTTAAAAACTTTCACCTCATATTTGTTTTAGTATGTATAGGATCTTGAAATGCCTATCATGCTAAAAGACACATTGACTAAACTCTCATGTTTTGTGCAGGTCCAAATCTATGAAATCTACCAATAATGTGTTCTCTAGATTCAACAACAAATATAGTTTAAATCTTCAACCATTTACTTCTTCAAAAATGTTGAAGGAAATGCAAAATAGCCCATTGCATATGTCATATTTATTAAACATCATTTATTTTTAATTTAAATGATATTTGCAAAAACATCCATTTCTCGCTTCATTTAATTCAAATAATTGTTTTCCTTCACTTGAACGTTTTGTTTCCCTTTCACACTTATTAAAAAATAACATGGGCCCGAGTGAACCTTTTTTTAGGTTCCCTTGCAACAAAGAATGCTCCCATTTGAACTCATATCAAAATTTTCCTATCTTTTATAATTTCATAAGGTGAAAATACTTTATACCAAGCATGCATCAATATGTTTTGGATTACATCCGATTACCACACAATCTATCACCAAAAAATGAAAAGTTCTAAAAACCTAGGTGACGACTTATGGAAAAAAGAGGTTGGTAATTGTCATCTCGCCAAATCTCATGTACACTTTAGGCTAGGGTAAGATGGAATCATAACTAAAGAGGGATTCCCTATTAGTTACTAATCTGAACCTGTAAGTAGTATATAGTGGGACTATTAAAAATCTTAGTAATAGAAACAAAAAATTAAAAGGAAAGATGAAATACTGGATGAAAGGGAGACGAGTGGCTTACATTATTTGGAAATGGAGTCATCCAACAATATCATAGGGTGGTTCTACAGTGGCATTAGGGGAAAAAAGAATTAATTGATGTACATAACTATAAATCCTAACATGGTTTATTGATTTACAAAAGTAATGGAGGATAGTGTCTATAACATATTCAATATTGAAGGAAAACTTCATGAGTGTCCCCTATCAAATATTATCTACAAATGCATCTAATTAATTGATGTAAAGTGAATAATGTTTTTTATTGAAGGTAAATGACACAAAAGGGAGATAAGGAGGAAGCCACTTACTCTATCAATTTTCAATAATATATATTTACCTTCTTTGGCCTTTTATTTGTCTTTGTCATCCACCTGGAAAAAACCTTCCACTACAATGGCTAGAACAAATAACCACACATATAAAAATGTGTACTAATATTACGATATAGATTGAACAAAGTAAAGACAAGTTGTATTCTAATATCTTAGAGCATCTTTCATTTACATAAAAAAATTCCAAGTTGCAAATGGGTAGAGAAAACCCTTATATAGTTTTGAGCTCCATGTCTTTGGTATAACAAAAATTATTTGTTTTCATAGATCCACTTTTATTTCTAACTAATACATATAAAATAATAGTATGAGCTACTTTATTACTAGAAGTAGAAAGTAGTTTGTTGAAATCCTCAACTTCCTCTAATAAAATATTTCTAGAAAATAAATAAACTATTATTCTCACCTAACTAACTCACAAGTCAACAATGAATAAAGAATATAGTTACAAAAAACTTAAAAAATAGAGGCAATAGACAAAGGTTCCTTGTTTGTTTGAGGATAGACCAAGTCTAAGCTCAAAGAATTTGAAAATAACAAGTATGCCCTTTTAAATGATGCGTCCAAGTGTAAGATAAACATTAAATAATAGAAAACTAAATCCATGAGAAAATGTGCAAATAACCACCTTACCCATGCATGTGGCATGTAGATTAATCCACTCCATGAGTAGAGTGAGTCAAGAGGTGTCCAAGTGGTAATGCATGCATGAACCCAAGATAATAGTGGTGGTGGGGGAATAAATAGACACTTAAGTTGTATGGGTGTCCTCATCAAGATGGAAAGAAAGGTATGTAAGGTGGCCTAATACATATACATCTACTATCACCATCCCAGGGTGGAGATATTCCAAATATGTGGGTACCCCCAATAAATAGTATAGAAATATGTGAAACAAATAAGTGAAATGAACGTTAATAAATGTGAAAGTAAACTCCTCGAAGTACCACGTGGCTCCAATAGTGTATCAAATCACCATAGATCAAAGTGAATGAGGTGGATCTCAAGGTATAAGGTTGATTATTAGTAAATAGACACCATACATCAAGTGCCATTTCATTGATAACTCCAATATGTGTAAAAAAAACATCATTCATAGTATAGATTCATAATAAATGGATATACATATGAAAAATGAGTGTAGATCTATCTTCAACCCACATATATCAAACATCTAGAGAGATCTAATTTCTTAAAGTCTAATTTTATATTTCATTATTTCATTTCATGTCAAGCAGGGTGTGTGTAATTACTTTTCTTTTATTGTTTTTCTTAATTGAGCTAGAATTTTATTTTAAAATATAGTATTATCTAACATAGAATAAGCTAATGATTCAACAACTCCTACTAGGATGTACACAACCTAGATACTCTAGATGGACTAAAAGGAGTGATTCCTGAAAATGATGTGTAAATTAATAATAAAGTTCAAGAATAATATTAAAATTGAACCAAGAACCAAGTGCTTAAGTGTTGGAGTCAATTTTACAAGGAGTGTGTTTTCCCCTCTAATTGACCCATACCATCACGGGGAACCATGATGGAAAGGATCATCCAACTAGAGAAACTCTGTATCTCATAGATTGTGACTTAAAGACCTCAATAGACCATAAAGTCTAGGTTTCTCTCACCAAGAGTGCAACATCATCCATCCTCCTCCTTTAGACTAAAAGCCCTTAATTACTATGCCAAGGTACTAGAAATATATCATGAAGTAGAGTACTCAACAAAAAAAAGTGGATATCCTATCAAAAAATATCATAAGACCATTATAGAAACCTGAAACTCTAAGGAACCCTCACTAGGATGTGTGATATCATTTACCACCATTAGCAAGTTGAAAAACCCCTATATGATGAGACAAATGATGGAAATCCAAAGAAGAGTAGGGAGATAATCCAAGTGGAGTGTCTAATCCATCAATAATGACCACATCAACATAATAATAACAAAAAATGCTAAGGTGTTCTTACTAAGATGTATGAATCATCATCCATGCCTTGAAATCCTAGGTTACTAAAAATTGTACCAAGGAGGTGAACACTCTACCAAGTTAAGTGTCTATATGATCAAGTACTACTACAGAATTCCAACAAACACTTCAAATTCTTAAGCACTCTATCATAAGTTCATATCTCAACAATCCATTGTTAAACTATAGTTTATCCTTGGTGGTGCTCCAAAGTACAATAAAAGAGATAATGTTCTCTAAAAGAGTGTTGTATATCATACTATACATCATCATGGATGCACAATATACACCAAAAATACTATAGCTCTCCTCTAGAAGAGCTTTATGTCAATACCTCATCACAAACCCGAGGTGCTCTTAGGAATGGTCAAGGAGATGGGCAGTACAAAAGGTAAGTTATTTATCTCAATAAATATCATCATAGAAATGAAATACACATCTGAAGTACAAGAATGTTCCTACTTAAGAGTCATGTAGCATGTCACCATGAAAACACTAGTCAATCCTCCTAGTGTGCTCCAAGATGTACTAAGGAGGTGACATCTCTATAATATTGTTGCTCTATATTTTCAATAATAATCATTAAAGAACAATAAATGCATAAAAGACTAGATTTATCTAGCACAAGACCTATATCCCAACACCGTGATCAAGCTCTAATATAACTATGCAAGGAAAATCACCATGAAGCAATGAATTAGCACCAACACCAAGGTGATCTATTGGGATGAAGATAACCACCATGATAAGATAGCACCCAAGAACATCATCATCATCCAAGAATCAAACAGAATGTAGCATAAAGTGATCAAGGATAATGCAACACCAATGAAGGAGATCAACACTATCAACCACAACAACGTCAAGGAGAGGCACTATGCTCACCCATCCAAGAAATATTACCTGTTGTCGCTCAAACTCACACCAAAGGAATGTCCCACCAGGGATGATTTTAAGTATGGAAATTTATTTTAAAATTTAGAAACCTTGGCTAATCTTACAAATCCTTCATATGCTAACTATAAATGATTGGCGATTTTTTGTAAAAATATTCAAATTTCTAAGTATTTTGTATAGTTTTTATAAAATTTTGGCTATTTTTAAGGTAAAGAATTTGGGCCAACGATTTTTGTAAAAACCATGGAAAATTAGCCCATGAGAGAAATTTAGCCCCTAAAATCATCAGTGAGTCCCACCCTATGAAGGGAATCTTGGGGAAACCTATAAACTGCATTTCTTTTGCTCTTCTAAGATAGGGTTCCTAACATGAGGGTTTTCCTATACATTCAGCTAAGTCCTATCTTTTCAAGTAAGGTGGGTATGGATATGGACAAAGACTATGCTGGCTTGGGTTTTTCAAGTAAGGTGGGTATGGATATGGACAAGGACTAAGTTGGCTTGGGTTGACCTTCTTGAAGAGATATAATCAAGATAAGCGTGAAAATATTTAAGGAAAGGATTTGTTTGTGAGGGATAGTCAAATAACATACCCTCAATAACATGCAAAGTGAGAAGCTTTAAGGAAAGGGTCTGCTTGTGAGGGATCCTCAAATAACATACCACCAGTAACATGCAAAGTGAGAGAAAGTTGCAATACTTGATCAATGTTTACTTGCTAAATTATTCCAAATGTGAACCATTCATCATAAGCATTCAGTGGTGGCAACGTGTAACCAGCAATAACAAAGATATTCAATATACGATCATGTATGTATCAATCACAAAATATGGTCAATAATTCATATTGCAACAAACAATTGATGAATATCACAAAAAACAAAGAGATTTTGAACCATTAAAACATCATATCAACTATGTCTTATAGTTGTAGCAAGTGTCCAGTGCGCAGTTCAACTTCAAAGCTTAAAGGAAATGTGCAAGTGTAATATAATTTGCAGCATTTAAGTCAAACACAGATATTATACAAAATCGACCACAAACAACGACTTTGAGTGAACAACGTTTCATCACATTTTGTATGTTCAGAAAGTTATGTAAGATAAGCACTCAAATTGGTTACTGCTGTAACAAGATCCTCAACGCATAACCTAGCACCGTTTAGGTTTCCAGATTACAACACAAGACAAACATATTATGAATGGCATGACACCACACCCATGAACCCACCATTTTCCAGTATGCGATTTCACCATGACATTATATTCTATGTTCTGGCAGGAAAGTGGATCTATGTTCTGGCAACTCTTCATAATCGATCATAGGAAAAATGCAAAAGAGCGCACCCAATAATGCATATACCAGAATTCGCAATATATATCAGATCTGCAAATCAAGCCGACAGTCTAGGTTGATCATTCGCTCACCAAGATTTCACTCTCAAACCAAACTCTGCAATCTATAGAACATGGGAATGATGGCAGTGGGCATTGAGCTTCACCAAATAAAACACTTCCTGAGAAAACGATACCGGGCTCTAACGCTGTCTTGCATAATCCTGCAAAAGAAAGGGATTAAATATAATCGACGATCATTTAAATAAACAATGTGCCATTAAAATTTGTGTGCCAATGATAAGAAATGCTTGAGACGTTTCCCTTGCAGGATACAAATGATCCATAAATTGTACCATACAATATTACCATGTAAATGCAAATTTTGTCAAGTATAAACATATGATTCGTAAGCATCAAAGGATTTTTATAATTCTTCAATCAATGAATTTATGATTCTTCAAACCATATCGCAAGTAAAGAAATGTCGTTGCTGTAAAAAAGAGCCTTACAATACAGATTTGTCACTATTCTTTACCGTTCAAAGGGTGTATCTGCCCTAAATGAGTATTAGGACCTTAGTAGACTCAAGATAACAAGTATACGGGAAGAAATGCGACTGTTTAATGAGACATCGTTTGCTATAATTCACACAGTTAACGAACCATAACAGCGGAAATCAGGAACGATACCTAGTTTGAGGAGGTGAATACTTGGGCAGGAAGATGAATAATTAGACATGTAATCCCACTTCCAATAACCAAGGGCTTGGTAAGATAAAAATAAACAACATAAATGCTTCAAACCCTTAAATTACTGGTGTTGGTGTCGGATACAAAATGAAAAATTTACCAATCTGCAAAATGTGAAAGATATGAGATATAGTTGAAATAAAATATAAAAGAATAAACAATGATTTTTTAGGGTTTTGGGTGGCTGGAGACAACAAGAAAAATAGTGCGTTAGAGAGCTATGGTCACCACTTCATATCGAAGTAAAGTCTAGGCTTTAAGCAGAATGATTTTGAAAGATTCCCCTTGTCTTTCAAGCACCACCTAGGTTTTAAGGAATTTTTTGAAGATTGGAAGGAAGGATTGGTGTATGAAGGAGCCTCTATTAGTGCGAACAAGGTGTCCTTAAACGATAGCCAAACAAAATAAACGAGTCATCAAACTTTTTATCTTAATGAGTAAACAATGAAACTCAAATCATGAAAGGATGGTGAATGAACTTACAACTAACTCTTTCAAGTGAAGTATATTAGCACTTTTTGGGCCTTTTAGCAGAAGTGTTGTACCAAGTAATCTTAAAGAAAAATTATGTAACAATTGAAGAAGACAAATAGATACACAATAGATCTCACTAGCTCATGTTTCTCATTAATCTCCAACTATTTCAAATGGAGAAATAATTTTCCTTTTATATGTGAGAAGTCTCCTCAATTACAATATAAAACCATGTGTTAGTTCAAACCACTCTCTTAAAAACCATTTGTCCTACAAAAGATCAGACCAAATACAAATAGTAATAAAATAATACAATAATATGCTCAAAAGGTATAATGTTCCTATTAGAAAAAGTCAAATAAAATATGAAAATAACCACTAAAGACCAAGTAGAATCCAATGGCGGTGAATCCCTCCAAAAATGTGGATGCCCACATAAATTGTTGGAGACTAGTCAAATGGTCCAACCATTACTTCCCCATTCACGAAATGATCCAAGAAATATACACATATCCCAATATATAATAGGTGCTCCAAGTTATAGATCTAACCTCTTAGTAAGAAATTAATTGGTGACACATGATCACATCTTTTAACACATCATAACAAAAGAGTTAGTTTTATTACTTGCCTAGGTTTTATGAAGGGGCACAACTTATAACCTTTTACATGAGTCAAATCCTAAGACACCTATACTTTCCAAGTATTTAGGTGAAAGTATCTAGGTGAAAGATAGGTAATAATAATGAAAGGGAAAGTGAACTAGTTCATGTGATGACTCTCAAAGTAGTAGAGATGCACATGTCTTGGTATTCATTTAATTATTCATCTAGATTTATTTAGCTAAGTTTTTTTCTTTATAAATACCTTCTTCAGAGAGCTTAGTGTCGGGTTACCAACATGTGGGTTGTTTTTTACTACCCCTTATTATTTTTTCTTTATATGTTTAGTTTATTGAATGAGTCCCTTTTATTTAGATATTCATAGACAAACTAGGGACTAGGACATTGGCCTCATAGTGAGGGGCATTGCTCAAGCTTGATGATTGGATTTTAGTTGTTCTTTTCACCTTTTAGCCTTAGTGGCTTTGTTTATTTCTGGATTTAGATTTGACCTTTCCTTTTTACCCTTAAGAAATCATACATGAAGATGATAATGTTTTATGTGTAAGGAATGAATGAAGTGGGGAGGTGGAAAAGTGTTTAATATGATTGGACTTTGATGCTCTCTAGTCTAGACACCTAGCAATACAATACATATTACCCAAGAGACTACACACTTCTAAGAGAAAGCATGTTACGTATGGTACTACTAGGAAAGTAGTAAAACCATTTAACTTTATGAAATGCGAAAGGAATATGGCTAGGTGTTTCCTATTTATGACAAGATAAGAGATTATACCATTAATTTGAATCAGATATTAATACATGGAATGTCAAATGAAGCATCTTAGAGCCATACCATTCCAGATGCATATGTCTTGTGACAAGTGGGGAAATCCCACTTCATGCAATGAACAACATGATAACCTTACTAGGGTATCCCCAAATGTCAGTGGAGGGGGGTAACACTATATTGAGGAAACAAAAATAGGTGACTTTCTTTAGCCCATCCAGATCATGCAATTTACCCTAAAATATCTAATTATAACTCATGTGCATATGAGGAGTAGCACATCCTAGTCAAAGAAGACGAAAAATTGAGACCTTGAAAAAATATTTTTAGAGTTTTCTTAGATATCCTTGAGACAATACACATAAAACATTTCATGGATACTTTGGCAGTTGCACAAGCTATCCCGAAAAATGTTTAGTGAAAATTTGAGTGCAATGAGGGCATTTGTAGGATAATTCATCTCCTTGTATTTTCAAATAATTAAAAAGTGTGCATGTTTAAAGAAAACAATTTCAAAACTATTCATGAATTTATTGGTGATATAGCTATTTTGAGAATCCAGAAAATCGTAAAACAAACACCTAACATATCTATTAAGTTAGAAGTAGAGAGTACAATCCTTAGATTAAGAGTATTTCATTTAAAAAAAAAAGAAAAAAAAATCTACTTTTTTTTAAAAAAAAATAGTAACCCCTCTTCCATTGTTGAAAGGAAAGAGTTTCAAATTAATCACATAAAGATTCACCTTTGATATATCCTAACTTTTTATATCGAATTTTCTCTCATAATAAGTAGGTTCTATCTCATTGTTGATAGAAAAGAGGTTCACAGAAAAAGAAAATAAATAAATAAATAAAAATAAATAGTTATATGTAATTTATTTTTCCAAAAATAATCAACCTTGCTATTCAAGATCACCGTGATTGCTATTCAAGATCATGGTGAATGGATCTAAGAAGAAAAAATTAACTCTACAACTATGTATGTAAAACTAGATGATTAGATTTAGGAAAAAAAAAAATTAACTCTACAACTATGTATGTAAAACTATGTAGAAAAACTTGATATAATTGAATAGTGGTTACTAGTCAATAAATCAAGTAGAAATCTCAAAAGAAAAACTTCAAATTATTCGTCAGTCAATAAATCAAGAAGAAATCTTAAAAGAAAAACTTCAAGGTGCTCTCAACATTTGGTGAATGCATTTTAATTGAAATGGTCATTAACCTTTAATGATTTCTTAATTGACTAAAAAAATGAGTTCTTTTCAATCCCATAAAAATAATCATAACCTTTTGTAACTCCATGTTCAAAAAAGTTATGTCTAGTTAGTAATATCATTGGTCACGAGCATCATAAAAATAAATATATAAAAAATATTACAACTATTTATATTCTCTTCAAAATCTAAAACAACAGTAAACATGCAATTAAAAAATTATACATAAAAACCAAATACGCACATATTTTTCAACTGTTATAAGAGACAAAGATATGCTGACCTTATCAAGCATCCTTTTAACACTAATGGAAAATGGTGCGGACCATATCCATGTTTTACCACGCATAGTCAACAAAGAATTTCAAATTATTGTTGTGGAATATGTACTAACGCTTCCAAACAAATCCATTCAGAATGAGGACTCTGAATACTGCGGCACAGTACATACATCTATATTATGCAACAAATAAAGTAATCTAAACAATCGAGATAACAAAATTTATTTCAATGTTCAAAGAAGAGGACATCTACTTACATGCTCCATCAAATATTACATTAACTCATGCGAGATATCATCACTTTCATCCAAAATCGAGGTCATAATTATTTGCATGGAAGCGTGTACATATTGAGAATAAGGAATCTGAGAGACAGCAGAAAACAAATATTCGAACATCTGAATAATGAGGTCGTTGAATTAATGAGGTGGTTCAATTCAAGGTTTAACATTATTACGCATGACTTCACCTCTGCAACACTTTCCACAACAAAATTCAAGGTGGGGGTCAACCATGTATATCCTGTGTTGTGAATATTTTGTGCTTCTTGGTTGTTCTTTTGTGTATGTGATTCAACTTTTAGTGTGTTGTTAGATGATATATGAATCTGATATGATCGCTTAGTGTTGAATAATCTAAATGAATGCTAGATCTGATCTCTATTGGTATGATTAGTGCTTGAATCTATTGGATCTGTGTGAATACTGTGATGATTTATTGTTAGGGTATAGCAGGGTTGTGAACTAAAGTTGAATATTAACTAACTGTAATAACTAAGTGCATTGTTAAGGTGTTACAATCACATATCTGTGTCCCAACTAAGGTTGTAAACATCTGATCCTCTACCTCGGGTGAGACTTCATATGCTTCGCAGGTGTTGCAGAAAGGGTCGGTAGTTAGGGTTTTGTTGGTGCGTTGTGGTAGAACCATGGGTCTGATTGCTGGGAACTGAGGAAAAAGAAGCTTTGTGCGAAGATTTGACCTGAAACTGTGAAATCTTTGTGCGTAGATCCGTTTCTCCGGTGCACAATACTCTATTTGGATTGTGAAACTTTGTGCTAAGAAGAGAAGTTCGATCTGAAAAAAAGAGGTAAGATCTTGAAGCCTTGCACTCTGAAAGAGGTAATAATAGTAAAAAGTTTTAGATATGGAAGCTTTGTGCTCTCGGAAAAGTGGGATAAGTAGAAATTTTTGTTTCAAGAATATGGATCTAGTTATGTTTGATAAAAAAATTCTGAGCCTCAAAACTAGGGCACAGCTAGAAGAAAGAAGATTTGATATCAGTAGATCTGATAAGAATAGTGAAAGATATGTTATTCCTATCTATAGAAAGAATGTTTGGACTAACAAATGGATACAGAATCCTAGAATTTTCTTTTTGCAGGTTAGCTACCATGATCCTAGTACGCAGTACAGGAAATGATGGGGATCATTTAAGAGAAATAGATGATTAAATCTTTGTTACAGTTGCAAAAGACCAAGACATATTGCTAAGGAATGCCCTGGTAGAAGACCCAATTGTCTTTGTTGTAGAGTGTTAAGGTCCTAACCCGCACACAGGTAGATCAATGTATTCGGATGTAATAAAGGTCAATATTAAATAAGACCTTTCAATAAAATAGAATAAGGCGGATGTAAGAAGACCTAATAGAAGCTTCCACTTCTAGAAGGATCTTCCTCTAGATGCTTCTTTTTAGTATAAATAGGAGTCGAGGGTATGAGAACCCTACTTGGATATTATTGTAACAGAGCTCTGCTCGATTGGAGGTTGCCCCCTCGAAGAGGCCTGTGAACATTGCTATCTGAATCAAGTGCTATTTCTGTTCAAGTGCTATTTCTGTTGCTATTTCGTATATCATTTCTGTGTATTGT
>ML777587.1:919101-962632 GCA_009831015.1 Picea engelmannii | reverse complement strand
ATCTGAATCAAGTGCTATTTCTGTTGCTATTTCGTATATCATTTCTGTGTATTGTGAAGATTATGCTGGATATTTTACTGCTATTCTGTTATTTCTAGCATTTCGTTTCTGTTCTGCATATTATATATATCTGGTATCTTGCATAGATCTATGGATCATGAAGTTTTCGATTGCCCTAGAATGATTGCTAAGGTTGAAAGAATGAATATGAGACAAGAAAATCCTAAGGAATATCAAGAAACTGAGACCATGGTAGAACCCCATAAAGAATCAGAAACTGTATTGCTAAAAATGAAAGAAACCATGAATAACCACCAAAATATCAATTTATCAAAGATCTTCAAAGAAAAATAGTGCATAGAAGCAAGAATAGGAGACTTCAACATTGACTGTGTTCTCGATGAAGAAACACAGGTGAATATTATGACATAAAGAACTTGAAAAACTTTAGGAAATTATGTTATGATTCCTTCATTGGGAGGAATAGGATTATTTAGAAGAAAGTTGATAAACCTACATGGAAAGATCACCCAGATATCTATGAATTCTCATGGAACCTTGACAAAGGAAGAGTTTGAGGTTGTTAAATTTATTAAGAAAAACGCTTCATTTGCTATATTACTAGGAAAACCTTGGATTGAAAGGGATCAGTCTAGAAGAAAAGGAGAAAAAGTCTTAGAGAAGAAGAAACAAGAATTAAAAGATTTCATGGCTAGGAGGATCGCACACTTGATTTAAGAATAGGAGAACAAATTGAAGCTATTTAGAACCAGAAACTTGGATGTTGAAGTTGAAAGAACAAAAGAACACCCATAGAAGACTGAATCACCTACTCAAGATAGAGAAGAAGTATTGCCCTTGAACCCTAGGAAAGAATATCAACAAAGCAAAGTTACTATGCCAAGAGGAGATAAAAATCAGAATGGAAAGAGGAATACCGAGACCAAGCTCACCAGAAAGAAGGCTAGAAAACTAAGAAGAGATCAAAGATTGAAAAGTTACAGAAGGTTCTACAAAGAACTTCACAGAAGGAAAATTTGCAAAACTAGAACTTCGTTGAGATAGCACAACAGTGCCACATGGCACTTCCCCTTGGCGAAGCAATATAGCCGTTGGAAACAATATAACCATTAGACTGATGCCCTAAATGGGTAGAATGACATTTGTGGTCAAAAAGCTCGCCATCAAACCATTGGGATCGTGTTGTAATGGACATAATTGAATTAATGAAGGCTTCTCGCCCATTGTAGAGATTTGTTTCCTAGTTATCTACTTATTTTGTCAAGCCTTGAACTGAGAAAACTTTTATCAACCATGATTATCTGAGCCTGCATATTAGTTTATTTTTCCAAGTGATCATCAAGCTATCACCGTCCATCCCATTGTATTAAGTAGTCACTCTTCAAACCCGAGATATTCAACAACGAGCGTGTATGTCCAAAGAACTTAGCACAGTCGAAGAGTCTGTGAGGGAGGTACTCATCGACCTCATGAATGAAAGAGTAATGTCTATGTCTGTTGGTGTACAAGCATCATCGACGAGAGGAGTGCAAGCCTCTCCATCGACCACTCGCGAATCTAAACCATCCTAAGTCATCATAGAAAAGAGAACCAAGCACAAAGATGACCTAGCAAATGCGAAGCTAATCCCGACCATCTTGACTGACTAGATCCCGCCTCTGGATGACGCGGTGATTCATGATAGTGTGTCGAGAGATTTTGATTACATCATGGTTATTGCGTACCTCATGAAGGGGATACACGTAGTTAGAGTGCAGCAAGACAAGATCGCAACGTTGAAGTTCAACGACTTCAACCTAGGAGACCGCAAGAACCATTGTATTCTTGCCTTGTATAAATACTTTACTAGGATGAAGTGGAAGAACTTGAAAATAATCCCCCAACCATGGATGATGAACCTTGCGCACTCCACCCTTTTGAATGTAATGAAAATCCCACACTTTGGAAGGCACCAGGAGGTTAACGCCTGTGTTAATTTCGTGCTCTCATGTTACCATGGTGGCTACTTATGGCTAGACCAATGTATCATAGTCAATCCGAAATTGATCCATAGGATCATCGGATTAAGTTTGCAAGGACCCGACCTGCAAAACTTCCATCCAAGGAAAGCCACAGATCACGCATTAGCACAGAAGATCAAGGATACCTACAATGATGTTTAGAAGGAGATGTGAGGCTACAAGGTAGCTTCCATACAGAATGGTGCAGTGCGCCTAGCATGCCAATTAACATAAGGAAAGCTAGTAGGGAAGAACAGACCCACGCAGGTCATAGGGTTTGTCATTGACCTCGCGGGGAAATGCATGGAAGGCCTATAGATGAACTGGGTAAAGTACCTAGTTAATCAACTGGAATTATATTGTAGCAGAGCATAAGATCATGGCTATGAGTTCCACTTTAGCTGGCTCCTGATCCTCATCGTGTTTATTTCTTGGGAAATGTTGGAAGGTGAAACCTTCCTAGACATTGAGCAGTTCGAGCTGCTTGCTGCAAATTTCACCACGCTCTGGTACTCGAGCGATATGGAAAAACAGTGGCAGTCAAACGTAGTATTTCACACACATTATCTCCAATTGAAGAGGGCTATTAAAGATGAACCTCGCATGATTCCAAACACCCTACATTGGTTCCAACCCCTCATGAAGTTCCACATGGATCGACACTTCATCTATATCACTACGCGAGGAGATGAGCATAAGGAGTAGCTTCAGTCGTACTACAAGCTCACAGAAGAGGACCTTAAGGAGATAACTAAGGACTGGTCAATAGACCTCCTTATCCTTGCTAATCCTACAGAGATGTATGACCTCAAACATGACAGCTCGAAGGCCACTGACAAAGAACATGACACACCTGGAACCAATAGAAGGAAGAAGACCACAAAATTCCAAGACTTAAGCAACGCATCAGAAAAAACTTCTTCAATATCACCTAGCCGAGGAGGTGATGACGAAGTGGAAGAGATAAATGGAAAAGAACATGAGAAGAATAAATTTGAAGTAACACCACCTAGAGATGAGGTTGATCCCTTGGAGAAGAGGAAGGTTTCTCCACCGAATCGCTCTTCCCGAAAGAAATCTAGAGCCACCTTGACCAAGATGCAGACTGTGCTCACCGTCGATGACTTTGTTAAGAACTTGAATAGATCTAGCAATATAATAACCACAAATACTAAATACACAATAGATCCACTAAGCAAGATATAAGAAACCACACTTTATTATATCAAAACCCTTGAGGTAGGGCAAGACCATACAATGGATCCTATTATGGAAGGGATCGTCTCCTGTTCACTTGCCTCTTCAAGGGGGAATCCTCCTATTGAGCTATCGCTCCAAATACAATAATTCTCTTCTTGTCTCATTACATTTCTTGAACCCCTTTATATAGTTCTACCATCACCTAAGAACATTCTACAGGAGGAATCTTCTAGAAGTAGAACCTTCTAAGAATTCCTCTTACATTTATTATATCTAATTACCCATTTATTATATCTAACTACCATAGTGGGTCTAATTTAATAATATAGTGGACCTAGTCCACCTTACATTGAATGACCTCCAATATTATCACTATGGGCCCTTTGGGCCCCCCCACTACCTCTCTAGCTACCTTACATTCCATCCCCCTTATGAAAGTGTTGTCCTCAATGCTTGATGTACAACCATACACCAGGGTCCCATGGATAATTGTGGACCATAATGCTGAAGAAGACTGAAGAACCAAGGTCCCATGTAGAAAGGAAATCCACCATGCTGAAGTAGTCCAACCACCATTAGAATCTCAGGTCCCATGTCCAAGTGCTCATGTGAACTCCCTGTGGAAGATTTTGGAACCCAATAACCAGCTCCAAATGATACTCCAAAAACCGATACCTATCATGTGGATCCAGATAAGAAGATCCATCCACATAGTGGAAAATTGTCATAGTAGAATCTGGAAGGAATAATGTCACTGTACAATTGTTGTGGGGTATTCTACCCTACAGACTAACAAGATAGGGCTTTAAACTTGTACGCAGATCATGACCCTTAAGACATAACTTTTAACCTTCTACCCGAAATCTCAACCCCTTTTCTCATGCACACATGGGAAGAATCAACTAACCTTTTTATCGGCGGTTGAAGTAGATCCTCCGTTGAGCCTTTATCCCCTTGTTGTTGCTGCTCCTTCCACAAATCTTTCCTGCAATCAAGACAAAACTACACATGCATGCTATTGATCTACTAGGGGGTTAGAGATTAAACACAAATCAAATAACATAGATAAGACTCATGTATTCGGGATGGGAAAAGTATCTTTTTCATTAATCTCAATATGAACCAACTTACAATGATTTCTGAGATCGGCCACAGTTCCTCGATCCTGATCCTGGGCTCCTCCTCTTCTTTTTCCTCCAACTACTTTGCTTGAACTTCTCCTAAAGCTTGAGGAAAGGCTAAAGGGTTGGGACAATAATGGACTTGGCAATTTTGACAGAGTTTCTTTGCTATGATTTTTCCTCCCTTGAATAGTACCCCTACCCCTCTTTTTATAGGCTAGAAGGAGCTAGGGTTTTAGGCCAACTCTCGGCCATGCATGGCTGGGAGTTCCAGTTAACTAACAAAAAGCTCTTCATCCCAGCGGAAACTTTCCTGATTTTTTTCTTTGTTAGGTAAATGCAGTCTGTAGTGGTCCAACCAGCGTTCACATGTGTGCTGCAGAAGGCTTGCCAGTGTCCCAACGCGCCCAGTGCTAAGTTAGGGCACGGGTTACTTGATTTAGGAGGTTTTTCAAGGTTTTATTCAACATGGCTTTGGCTAGGAAGAGGCATGAGTTGGCCTGATGCCAGGTAAACCTGTGTGGTGCATTTTAGGGTTATAACAGATGCCCCCTAATGTGTGAGGTCAGAAGAGCATCTGATGACTGAAATACATTACCAATTCTTTACCAATCTGTACTGATATGCTGAATGAGTGAGCCCAGGAATCAGGAATCGGGAAGTGCCATCTGCAAAAAATATCAAATGTCTCACCGAGGCGGGCATACCCATGCTCGGGATAAATCAGAACCATGGCTACCAATCAAATACACTGTAGATCCATGTCAAATAACTATAAAGAGTAGCTGCGAACAATACACAGCGGAGCTACATCTTGAAATCAGAAAGATATACAAAGAAAGTATCCATCTCTCAGAAGCTGATTTGGCCTGATGGTTGTATTTCATAACTCGAGCAACAACTTCAAAATCTTCTAAACTCGGGTAGGAGTGTAATATGCATGTACGACTACACTACGCAGAGGTCTTTGATGGCTCGTCAGTTATGGACTTGATAATCTTGATGATCGGACTGAAGGCTTCAGTGATTTCGAACAAAGACTTGATTGGATGTTCAGGATGGCCGGGTATGCGAACAAAAGACATATTGCAGAGTGGTCGACTCAGGCTAAGTAACAAACTTCCCTTGGACAATATCATGACAAGTGATAAGACTCAGACAACATATCTGTTAATCATAAGTCTACGAAGCAGGAGGCAACGCAAACTCTCCATATGTTCGGAAGAGTAACCAAACGGTGGAGGACACAACTCTGTAACGAGCAAACCTTCCTAAGGTCGTACTACATCCCATAGTCTGATGAATCAAATGGACAGATGTGCTTTATCCAAAGGTGACTCATAATGCTGCCAACAAAGAAAATACTTTTCCCATCCTCTTTTTGGGGTATATTTGATTTTTTTGTTCTTTTTGTTGATTTGGAAAAAAGAATAAAAGAATATTACATTACAAGGGAGGAACGAGGATCGAAAACATACAAGTTCAAGGCACAAGGACAAGACTAATGTTCTAGGAAATGATACTCGGAAAAATCCTTCAGTGGCCAAAGGTGTTAAAACGCAGACGCAAACTGTTACTAGGCTGATGGGTAAAGGATGCAAATGCGGTTGATAGAACACACAATGGTAACGTCCTTCGATGTAAGTTTAACGAGCCCAGAGAAGGGAAGCTCGGTGTTTTTCATATTTAGAGAGTCTGAAAAAGTATAAAAGAAAACTCCATTGGGATACCTTTTTTGTCAATAGTCTAGTCGGTTTGAAAAATGGGTAAACTAGCACCGACTAGACGTCAATTCAAAACCATTTTCACGAGTGTGACAAAGACAAGTTCACTCGGCTATTTTTTCACTTTTAAGGAGTCTGAAAAAATATTAACTATGGATTCTGTCAGGAATATTCTTCTGGACCAGTTTAACGAGTGTGAAAGAATAAGGTCACTCGGCAATCTTTTCAATTTTAGGGAGTCTGAAAAGAGCTTAACTATGGACTTCGGGGGGATTTCTTTTTCGTAAATTTAGTCCCTCAGGCCCGAAAAAGGAATAAAATTATACCTGAGGATACTCTTCTAAAGAATCGGAATTCAATAGAGCGCTCCTTTGTTCGTACAGTTGACCGTCCGGACCGAAAAAGGGGTAAACTATCGCCGGACAGATGTGACTTCAAATTTCAGTTTAACGAGCGTGAAGGGTCACAAGATCGCTCGGCAATCTTTTCATGTTTAGAGGGTCTGAAAAGGGCTTAAAAGGAGACCTGTTATGTTTTGTGGGAGTCCGGAGGGTAAGACAAAGAGTGAAAAATACCTATGCAAATGAGGCTTAAACTCATGTTCAAGAAATACTGTACGGACTCCCGAGCCTACTAAGTTGTCAGAAACGGCATGGACACCACAATGCAACCAGGAACTACCTAGGGCATCCATGTTTTGGTAAGCTCTACCACCAAGTTGCAACACTTCTAGAGCAGAAATGACGGTTCCATGTCACAACCAGATGGGGTCGATCCTATAGCTAAAAAAAGGCAACGAGATGCAACAGTGGGGATGAAATCCTACCCTATATGCTCAGGTTGATTTTTGAAAAAAAAATTATGGACCGCCCTTATGTGTATTTTTTTTTATTTTTTGAAACTCAATGAAAAGTGTCCCAATACCTGATCAAATCCCTTCCATATCACTTCGGAACCACCCAAAATGATTTTTGGTATACAGAAACTGATAAAAGGGGCCAAAAGGGTGACAAAAAGAGGCCAAAAAGTCTATAAATAGAAGCTGGCAGCTCATTATCACCATTGCTGATTTGGAAATTGACACTGGAGCCAAAAGACCCCCTTTGCCAGATATCGCGATTCCGGGAGCTACAGTGGACCAAATGAACTTCTGCTCGGACCAAGTAAGTACAAACTCCACCATCTTGCATTTCAATCCTTCGTTTATAGTATTTAGGTTGCTTTTGGGGGTGGCCTTCGACCTTTTAGAGGCCGGCCCTAGCCAAACGTGGGCTGTCTAGGGACAGCTCGCGGGTACCCGCGCGCTGGGCTTAAGCAGCACGCGGGTACCCGCGACTGCCACCTCGACAGCCCGCGGGCTACCCCTGCATGATGGAAAAATTGGCATGGCAAGATCTAACTCCCCCTTTTTGACTTGTGATTTTTGCAGGATGTATGTGCATTGGAGAGAGAGAGAGCATGAGGCTGCCAATGAGGYAGCAGCCGCAGATCYGAAYRTGATGGCCGCACTGACGCAGTGTGGTTTAGTAAAGTTTTTCCTATGTYYGTTCATGCGTGCACAAMCYAGGYTACTGAATGCCTTGGTTGACTACTGGCACCCTGATGCAGAGGCCTTCATGATCGAGGGGCAATCCTTGGTGCCCACCACCGAGGATATCTACTTTTTGACGGGCCTCTCGAGAAGAGGGGAACCCGTTAACTTTCAGACCTTTCCTGCGGGGCCAAGCAAAGTCTCGGAGTTGATAGCAGAATACTGCGTGGCTGGGGCTAACCAGGCCACCTCTTCGGTATCGGTTGGTAGTATCATCAGCCCTGTTCTTCAGACCATCTTATCATTGATTGGGCGGATTACCGGCTCGGCGGCCGTACATCAAGCGTCGCCTGCACAGATGAACTATGTAGTCCAGTGCATGAATGCACAGATATATGACTGGAGTACCACACTAATAGAGAACATGAAGAGGCAATTGATAGATTACCGTCAGCGCAGGCACAGGAATTTTGGGTTTGGGACTATCCTCTGCTCATTCTTCTTTGAGAGAGTTCCATGTTTTAGTCCTCGGATGACGATACGAGGACATCTGGCGACATTCCCGGCAGTGTGTAGATGGGCAGCATTACTTCCGCGATAGGGTGGCGGAAGGACCGTGGAGGCCTTCGACGACGACTTCTTTGCTTGGTTGTCGTGGCAAATCCCTACTATCGAGGACTACCCATACGTGGGAATCGATTTTTCCAGAGATCCATCTATACCAGTGCCACCTGGCGAGGAGCGAGGGGAGATGGGTAAGTCTCTACCTGTACAGTTTTTTTTGTTTGCATATGTGATTTTTATGTATTTTTTGATATATATCATGTTTTTGGATAACAGAGTTTCTGATGGGTGTACTTTGTATTGCGTGCAGATGTGGGACCTGTGCGGCCTGCCAATTTTGCGCGGAACAGGCGCCACCCACGGCCAGAGGCAGCAGCTGCCGCCGCTAGGGGAGTAGCAGTAGCAGGGAACCCTCCAGCCGGAGAGGCTGAGAGGTGTCTTAGGCGGGTTGAGCGGAACTTCACTGAGCTAACTCGCACAGTGCCCATGATCGAGATAGAGGACTTGCCGCCCTCCATGCAGACTCATTTGGTGGGGTTACCTCGAACATGGGTCCATTTATTTAGGCATTTGGGTCGGGCCGTACATGAGTATAACAGGGCCCATAGGCCCTGAACAACCTTTTGTAGACTTTTATGTGCCTCGAGCACTCATATGTATTATATTTTTTTAGGGCATAAGCCCTGGTGACTCATTATGGCTCCCACTTTTTGAGGCGCTTGCGCCCATCTATGTACTCTGAGGATTTTATGATGTATATATATGATTTTTATTTATTTTCTGTGTCTTGATGGATTTATGTGTACAAAAATGTATTTACATGTGTTTGATCATGATCTTCTTTATGTGTGAGCAAGATGCCAATCTAAAATGTGATTAGCTAGAGTATCCGTTATTTGATTTAGACTTCTAGGAACATGAAAATATGTAATATAATCAAAGTTGCGTTCCAAGAGACGTACCCTAAGGAATCTTCGGTGTAAAGTAGGATCGTGCACACGGTATATTCTGTTTAGCTGTGACACAAACAGTTGAGCGTCTAGATAGACCCAGAGACGAGAGATGCCTAATGACAAAGCGTCACGAAGCAACTCAATAACTGCGCTATACTCAGCAACATTGGTTGTGGTGTCACCTAAGCATATCCCTCCGGAAGATAACGACTGACCCTGTGGCGTAAAGATTACCCAAGCTGCAGAGGCAAGCCTCCGCGTGTGTCAACTAGCACCATCCGCATACCCAACGAACACCTTGGACTCTCTTGACATCTACCATAGTGACGAAAGATAACATTAATGACACGTCCATGACACGTTTTTCAAAAGAAACTAAAGAGAGTAATAGCACAAAGACTATACATATGTTACAAAAAGTTACCCACAATGACCCTATGAGTAGTACTTCTTGAGGTAGAGCCCATTTCTAGGCTCCGTCAAAGCATTCCCTTCAAAATCGACCAGACGATAAGCGCCCTTCTTTAACACCTCCTTAACAATAAAGGGTCTGAACCACATGGGTTTAAACTTTCCTTCCCCCAGGGGGTCCTTATCTTGGTCGTAAACCAAGACAAGGTCGCCCTCAGAGAAAACCCGAGGATGAATGGACCTATCATATTGACACTTAACCCTATTCTTATGAGCCTTGTTGGCTACGGCCGCATCGCGACGCTGCTCATCAAGCTGCTCAAGGTGTACTAACCGTTCTTCAAGCGAAGAAGTGTCTGGCAGTAACTGTACTGCCAATTTCAGAGATGGAATTTCACATTCGATGGGCAAGACTGCCTCCAACCCGTAAACGAGTTGGAAAGGTGAGAAACCGGTTGCAGTCTTAACGGATGTTCGTTAAGCCCATAATGACGAATATAACATCAAATGCCAGTTTGACTTGGCTGAGTTGATGGTTCGTTGTAGCATTGTCTTAAGCATTTTGTTAACAGCTTCCACTTGCCCATTGGCTTGGGGATAGTAAGGTGACGAATTTTCTTGCCGTAACCCAAGCTTTGATGTTAAGTCGAACATCATTTGATTCTGAAAGTGACTGCCATGGTCAGTGACAATCTCTCTCGGGACACTGAACCATGCTATAATCTGGTTAAATAAGAAGAGAGCTGCAGTCTCTCCGTCATATTTGAATGTCGGCATGGCTTCGACCCACTTGGTGAAGTAATCGACAGCCACAATGATATAGCAGTTCCCCCTGGCTGACGGGGGGTTGCAAGTAGTGTAATCAATCCCCCACTTGGTGAAGGGACTGACGGTGATAACAGGAAACATAGGAGCTGGATGTGCCCTCATCTTCCGTGAGAAGATTTGGCACGGATGGCACTTCTTGACTGCCTCGATACAATCTTTTATAAGCATGGGCCAAAAGTAACCTGCTCGTAAAATCTTTTGGGCTGTTGCCAACCTAGATAAGTGACCGCCACAAGCTCCTGTATGACAATCATTGAGCACTATGACGACCTCCTCATGAGTGAGACATCGACGCAAGATACAGTCTACACCTCTCCGATACAAAGTATCATTGAGGATAAGATAGTTCTTGGCCTGATGGTGTATTCGCCGACTCTCATCACGAGAAGCAGAAGTAGGACACTTCAAAGTCTGGAGATAGATCAGTATATCTCTGTACCAAGGATCAGTCGATTCAATCAAAAACATATCACCCCGGATAGGCGATTCCTCAGGCACAATGTCACCTGACTCAACCAAAAGTTCCGAAATAAGTTCTGCAAAGACCAACGACTTTTTGGACTTTGATGAAACAAAATTCAAGTCAAATTCTTGGAGGATGACCATCCATCTACTGATTTTTTCGTCGATAACGCGCCGGGTCAACATGTACTGAAATGGATTCACGACGGCAATGACAGTGGTATTACGAAACAGAACATAGTGACGGAACCGTTGAACAACATGGACTGTTGCCAACGCAAGTTTTTCGAGATGGGTGTAATTAAGTTTCGGTCCTACGAGGCCTCGGCTCAAGTAATAGATCACGTATTCAGAAAATGAATCATCTTCTTGAACTAAAACCATGCCTATAGTTGACTCTGCGGCAGCCAGATATAATAGGAAATCCTTGTTATAGTTTGGTGGTCGTAGCAGAGGTGCGGTTGTAAGGGCATGTTTCAATGCATTGAAAGAGCGCTGAGCAGCCTCGTCCCAGAGAAAAGGAACGCCTTTCTTCAGTAAACACATGAAGCCCTTGGTGATTTCAGCATAGTTGGCGATGAAGCGTCGTAAGAAGTTCGCCTTGCCTAGAAGACTTTGAAGTTGTAAAATTGTACGTGGGGGGGGGCAACTGGACTATTGCCTCCACCTTAAGAGGATCCACCATGATCCCCGTTGTTGAAACGATGAAACCTAACAGTCGTCCTGACGTGACGAAAAAGCTACACTTGTTGGGATTCAAGCGAATCCTGAAGTAGTGGTAGCGTTCGAAGATTAGTCGGAGGTGCATAGGATGATCTTTTCGTTTGCGAGAGCATGATGCTAGATCATCGAGATAGGCCTCGACTATGTGTTTGAGGTCATGAAACGCAAAAGACATGGCCCGCTGGAAAGTAGCTCCGACATTCTTAAGACCGAAAGGCATTTTTCGATAGGCGAATGTACCCCACGGACAAATGAACGCCATTTTGTGTTGGTCCTCAGGTTTGATTTGGATTTGGTTATAACCCAAAAAACCATCCATGAATGAAAAGGCTTCACAACCAGCGCACTCATCAATGATCTGGTCGATGAATGGGGTTGGATAATTGTCTTTCGGACATGCCTTGTTCAAATCACAGAAATCGGTATAGACACGAATCGTGCCTTGTTTCTTATCGACTGGCACAGGATTTGACACCCATTGAGTCAAGTGAATCGGGTATATGAACCCTGCCTTGAGTAATTTCTCAACCTCGGCCTTGATGGCTGCTACTTTCCTTGGATTAACTAGATGAAGTTTCTATCGAACAGGCTTTGCGTCGGGATACGTAGTGATCTCATGTTCAACAATTTTCAGATCAATGCCTGGTATTTCCTCATAAGACCAGGCGAAAACATCGCGGAATTCTTTAAACAAATCCGTATAATTCTGAATCTCCTCAGGGGAGCAATCCGCTCCAATGAAGACATTCTCCACGATGTCGGGGTTTCAGGAGATATTGATAGGTATCGTGGCAGCGATAGACGCCATATTGCCCTCAACATAAATATCCTCTGTAGCTAAGAGGTTGATGGGACAAGGCTGATCTCCCGTCATGGTGATGGTGAATTATCCTACCTCGATTCGGTGTAACTCTGGGAGGAAATGTGATCTATGATGCAAATCATCCCAAGGTCTGTCCGGACTAGTCATTGCCTCGATTATAGCTTCGTCCGAAGGCAAGACTAAATCTAACAAATCGGTGTCGACAAGAGAATCCTTAGCCCAGATAGGCTCCGGAAGCGGATCCAACTCTTGTGCGAGAGTCGGATCGGGAGTAGCTGAAGCTTGTTGGACTAAAGAGTACGCTACTTCAGCAGTCGACAAGGGCATGGACATGCCGGGGTGCCCTGTCGCATCCATCGTGTCTGATGGGGAAGGAAGAATTCACGGATCCTCAAAGTAAGTCGTGCGGAACGACGAAACATGGAAAATCTCAGCCTTGTGGTGAGTTGATATAAACTTGACATCGCCTTGAGGAGGTGGGTAATCGAAGGTACCCATCAAATATGGGCACAAACCAACTCCTACATTGATGACACCGGCTTGAGGATTATCTACCATGGGAACCATGGATGCCCCCAAAGCTGGGTCAGGTCGAGAGAAGGATAGTTGATCAATGGTCATGATCCAGCCTTCATGTGGAAACAAGAGGACTCGAAAGACTGTCGCGACCACCGCTTGCATTGCATAAGTCCAACTACGACCTAACAAAAGATTATAATCGATGGGGGCATCGACTACCTCTACTTCGATGCACACGGTCTTCCCCCCTAACTGCACAGGGAAAGAGGGGATGATGCCATGCGGTCGGAAAGAACGACCATCAAATGCAGTGAGAAGAGTAGGTGATGGAGACAACTCAGGTTGACCAATGGCTTTCCAGCATGCTAACAACATAACGCAAGTCGAAGCACCCTCGTCTACCACCGTGCGGAAGATATTTCACGTAAAGGTTTTTGTGGGGTGAGCCACTACTATCTGAAACGTGACGTGGTAAGGAAAACGAGGTTTCAAGTCAGTCGTATCTAACATGATCGTTCCCGGGTTACAAGTCTCAGTAGAGCCCAAAGCAGTCAACAAGGCTTTTCTCTAAGTAGGGAAACTTTGGAGGACTTCCAAAGCAGACATAGCACAAGGGGTTTGTGACAAATCTTCCACCACAGAGTAGTTCTGGGCGGCCCTTGCATTTGGATTATGAGAAGCTTGTTTAAACGCACCTTTGGGGATGCGATTCATTGTTTCCCCCAACATCTTCTCGATCTGTAGAGGAAGGGATGGGATTTCGGCTTCTTTGCCCATATCAGAGGCATTTGGTTTGCTATAGTTGTGAGCTCTAGTGGTGATGAAGGCGTCACTTTTCATCATATATACATTCACGGAAGATGAGTTGTTTGGAGGAGGGCAGTTTTCCTGGCTGCCCCCTTCGCCACTTGCAGAGGCTTGAGTTAAATTTTGCCCATGGTGAAAGGGATTAGTCAACACAGCTTGTTGTTGCTATGTGACAAACTTCTGGGCCTCTACAAGTCGAGGGCATAAATGGGTTGGGTGGTCTTCCGCACATAGGTTGCATGGATACCTCGCCCTCTTCTTTTCCGTAGTGCCCTCGCCAGCGTTATCGTTTTGTTTCTTATCCCCCTTACTCTTCTTGTGTTGTTTTTTCTTTCCTTCAGGCTGCTGGTTGGCCTTTGGGTTAGTCGTCTATACAGAATGTACTTTCGACGTTTGAGTAGGAGGAGCAGCCAAAGCAGGAGTCAGGCTGGCCGCTGAGTGTTGTATAGATAACTGCTACAATTGTTTAGTCAATTGCTCAGCGGGCTTGGTTTGTGCCGAACCAACTATACCGTCAGCATGCGGTCCGGCTCTCTGTCTGGTTTTGTCTAGAATTGATCTTGGTGCATCCGGAAGGATGGTGTACAATAGACCAGACTGAGAATAGATAAGCTCAAACTGTTGAGCTCTCATGATGGATTCTTCCTCAGAGAAGACCCCTGAAGTTGCGACGTCTTTGGATAACTGCGGAACTAAAGACTTAAGGAACCACTCTAGCAGGAATGCTAGTGGGATGGGTACCTTGATAAGACTCTTTCGGCGTCACCACTCTCGAATATGATCCGAGATATGGTCCGCTGACGTCTGTTCGAAATTGGCTAGCAACTCTATGCCAGCGTCGTATCTCACAGGTAACTGGAAATGGTTAAGGAAAGCCATAGCCAGTTCTCCAAAAAAGGAATATCATGAACGATCAAGCTCTATGTACCATTTCGTGGCACTCCCAATAAGAGTGCGTTGAAACAATCGCAACTGGACGGAGTCATCTTTCAGTGAGGTAGATGAACACCATAAGTGGAAAGTGGTCACGTGATCACCTGGATCTTCATTAGGCTTGGCTTCGAACTTTTGGATGTCTGAAGGCAACTTCGTCGGCATAGGAGGCCAACGCAGATCGTGACAGATAGGATCATTCAACAATCGTGTTAAATCCGACAAGTGTAGCATTGCCAAGAAAGGCAGTTTAGGTTGCTGCTGATAGCTAGGATAAAAGGGTTTTAGGGTTTGACTAGCACCAGGTTGCCAGGAAAAGTTTGGTTGCTGGCTAGGGTTTTGGTAGAAACCATTGCCTTGACCAGCGTAAGGGTTTTTCATTTGAGGAGACTTCGTTTGCTAATTCCCCATGAAGGACATAGGATGTTGGGCGTTCATCGTATTTGAGGGACTTTGTGAAGGATTCCCCCATGCCGGTCCTGTGGGGAGAGGCATAGAGGCTTGTCCGGGGTTCCAATGGCTGTGGAAAGAATTGCCCCAGAACAACATTCCAGATGAAGGAACGGATCCTTGTCCTGAATTCCAAGGTCCTAGTATATGTGCCCCCAGCGCAGGAATAGTACCCTGTGCCGGTGTAGACTGTCCAAAAATGGGTGTCCCCCTTGATGGGAAAGAAGCGGATGTGAAGGTGTTATTACCCAATGTCCCATTCCAAACAAACAACGACGAACCTACCGGCAGAGTTTGCGCAGGCATTCCTTGACTCCCGACTCCAAAAGGACTTGTGTGTGTAGGCTGCCCGGCGGACTGCTGATGCGGAGCACAGAGCGAAGGGGACGAAGGAGGGATGTGACCTCCAGCATAAGGAAACACATTGAAAGGGATATGAGTGCCCCCAGGTTGACCTTGCAGAGAAGCGTTTGATCTTCCTGCCCCCAGACCCAAAGTCTGTGAAATGGAAGAAGTGAGTGCAGGAAAAGTATCTGAACTAAGCATACCGTATGAAAACGGAGCGCCTGTCGCACTAGGTGTGTAAGGTTGTGTGGCCGCCACCATAGATGAGGACGGTCCACTGTGCGACATAGTTGCGGCCGAGACCATGGTGGCCCGAACTGTTGATAAAGGTAAGTTAGGAGAGGCTTCTCCCGTGGTAGTAACAGTGATAGGAATGGAAGAATTCCCAGAGGAAGTGATTTGTTCCATGACTGGGTTAGGCACTGATAGGATTTCATAAAATTGAATTAGCACAATAATGTCTGGCCCAAAATCAGCATTTGAGGTTTCAACTGATCCAATATTGGCAGTTGATCCCTCCGGGGGATGTTCGGGCTCAAAAGCCCCAGTTGCTTCAAAGGACCCTTGATGGTCCAGCTTCCGCCTCAAAGGTGGCGGGGGTGGCTCCAGTATAACCGACGGCAGGCCCAGAAGCCTTCGTGACTGGCGGAGCTCTGAATCCTCCACTATGTGAGAAGATTCACGACACGCTAAGGTATTCTACACGAACAAACAACAACACACACTAAAAGAAAGCCCCTAGAAGATAAATCAAGCAAGCACTATATTAGTAGGAAGAACAGTTACAACAACCAACACTAGAGTACCTTACCGGTGCAAGTGCAACTCGAATATGGAAGCACCCTCCGGGTCTACTCTTCAAAGCGTTGGTCCGATGTCCATCCTAGGTACCACGGTATACCCCCGCAGTCACCTGTGTATGTCCCTAGAAAAGATTGGCAACTAGTTTGCCAGCACGTGAACAGCTATCAGGCGGGTACAGTCGGCAGTCGGGTAGACCACAATAAGCAGGGTATCAAGCCAAAAACCTGTCAAGGGTATTGAGAGCAAGTGTTCCAAAAGACGACTGAGGACCTCGAACGGATTCGAGACCCACGAAGCTCCGTGGCAAATGCTAACGACGGAATCCCTTAACAGATCCTCTATATGTGTTCTCCTCAATGCTCGGTCCAGCTTTGGAGGGGTTATCTCCGCTACCTTTCCTTACGTGACCTCGTGTTTAGCCCCTGTGTTAGAGGGGGGTCCTGAATAACTTTTCGTAACTAGACTTCTACACTCCCTAAATGACAGACTCTGATGTTTGGTTTGGGTGGCCTTGGAGAATTTACTCTCCAACCTAATCCAAGGCCCTATTCCTGAGCTAGTGTATGCACCCTACAAACAGAAAAGTCTACTTGATTTTATTTAGCGTTGCTTTTAATGGGCTTTGTTAAGTCTCAAGGTGTGGAAGTGAAATTGACGGTGTGTAAACAGACTCAAAGCAAAATGCACAAAAATGCTTGGAAACAAACTTTTTCTAAAATGCAAAACCAACAACTTTTCAATGAAAGACTTCTTTTCTTTCTCAAATTTACTAAGATTTCATGCGGCAAATAAGAAGGACTTTCGCTCAGATCTGCGAGCTACTTATACTAGACATGCACTGCAAAAACTTATGCAAAAAGACTTCTTTCCTAGCTACTGATGCAACAAATCAATCCTCAAATCAAGAAGAAAATGAAAGAATTTTTATTTTATTTTATTGCAAAATCACGCAACAAGGAAAAATGATGACAAGATCAAAACCAAGAGAAATAAAAGAAAACTCTGGCTTAAAGCGCAGATCGCAAACAGAATCAGAGCACGAAATGAAAAACAGCAATCAAGAAATCACTAATTCCAACACTTGCCTAAAAACCATAAAACAAATATGTTTTCTTTTTTGTCTTTTCTATAAAAAAAAAATCAAATAACCAGCATAAGCTAAGGGTGAAATGCCCTAACCTGCTGACTGTGCAGTCCCAGACTCTAGACCCCTGAGAGGAGCTCTTCTCACCATAGGAGGGGATGACTGCCCCACCCAAGCTGAAAAGCTGCCAATCAAGCCCGCGACTGTCACCAATACAGCACGCGTGCAAACGCGTGCTGAGCTTCTACAGTGCGCGGGTACCCGCAGGCTAGCCTTCAACAGGCCGCAGGTATGTATAAAAACTGAGATAAAATCACACACAGATAGTCTAGTCCTGAAAAAGGATTTTAGTATTAACAACCAGAGCCTCTAAAAGGCTTAGATGCTATCACTTTAACAGAAAAGAAAGATTTGCAAAAAGAAAAACCAACGTAAAGAAAACAACACAATAAGACAGACTGAAACACAAGACAATGAACCAGTCAAGAGCTAGACAGGATCCAGAAAGCCCCCTGAGAAGACAAAATCCTGACAGGGAAGAGGAGATTGCCTCTCGAGCTTCCTCAAAGCTACACACTACTGAAACTACTGCAGCACGCGGGCAAATGCGTGCTGTAGAATGTTATGGCGCGGGCACATGCGTGCAGGCCTTCTGCAGGCCGCATGTACCTCTGTATGTCCCGAGAATGAATGTCAAGCGTCTGTCAAGGAAGACTGGTATTGATAATCAGGTTCCCTGCTAGCATTGATCTAACAGAAAACAAAAATAAACAAAGAAACATAGACTGAACTCTTTGAACTACCCAAAAGATCTTTAACCAAATCTGGAAACCCTAAGAGTAAAATGTCCCCAATGGAGTCGCCAATTCTATTGTGGGGTATTCTACCCTACGGACTAACAAGCTAGGGCTTTAAACTTGTACGCAGATCATGACTCTTAAGACATAACTTTTAACCTTCTACCCAAAATCTCAACCCCTTTTCTCATGCACACATGCGAAGAATCAACTAACCTTTTTATCGGCGGTTGAAGTAGATCCTCCATTGAGCCTTTATCCCCTTGCTGCTGCTGCTCCTTCCACAAAGCTTTCCTGCAATCAAGACAAAACTACACATGCATGCTATTAATCTACTAGGGGGTTAGAGATTAAACACAAATCAAATAACGTAGATAAGACTCATGTATTCGGGACGTGAAAAGTATCTTTTTCATTAATCTCAATATGAACCAACTTACAATGATTTCTGAGATCGGTGACCATTCCTTGATCCTGATCCTGGGCTCCTCCTCTTCTTTGTCCTCCAACTGCTTTGCTTGAACTTCTCCTAAAGCTTGAGGAAATGCTAAAGGGTTGGGACAATAATGGACTTGGCAATTTTGACAGAGTTTCTTTGCTATGCTTTTTCCTCCCTTGAATAGTACCCCTACCCCTCCTTTTATAGGCTAGAAGGAGCTAGGGTTTTAGGCGAACTCTTGGCCATGCATGGCTAGGAGTTCCAGTTAATTGACAAAAAGCTCTTCGTCCCGGTGGAAACTTTCCTAATTTTTTGCTTTGTTAGGTAAATGCGGTCTGTAGTGGTCCAACCAGCGTTCACACGCGTGCTGCAGAAGGCCTGCCAGCGTCCCAACACGCCCAGTGCTAAGTTAGGGCACAGGTTACTTGATTTAGGAGGTTTTTCAAGGTTTTATTCAGCATGGCTTTGGCTAGGAAGAGGCATGAGTTGGCCTGATGCCAGGTAAACTTGTGTGGTGCATTTTAGGGTTATAACAAGAATATGCAAACTAAATGCTGGTAACTAGCTCTCTATGTGGGACATTGATGTTCTCTAGAGAAGGTGGAGTAGAGTCATCAAATAAAATATGGAAGTGGTTGTCATCCCAGAAATGACAACTATCCATATACCAATCATCACAATCGTCCTCAAAATCATACCAAGCATATATGTCTTGATTATATTCATCCCTGATGTTTACCATAAGAAATCTCTCATGCATGTTATCCAATGAACTACGAAAACTATTATTGAGGCCATCTGCAAGGTCATGAAATTTGTCATGCAAAGTGTCACACAATGTGTCATACAATTGAGATTTGAATGCTTCAAGAATTTATTTGAGGTTTTGAGAAGAAATTTCCATCTAAGAACCCTATGAACCCTTTGGTCCAGCAGCCGTCATGAAAAAACCCCAAAAAAGAGAACAATAAGTTACAACAGAAAATCGCAGTTTTTTTCTGAAAAAACCCTAAAAAGTTGTTGAATTTAAAATACTCATAACTTCACTTCCCAAACTCCGTTTCGGCTGATTTGTTTTTTGAAATTGGCTGAAATTTTGAGAGGAACTCAAATCTATAATTTTTTTGAGAAAATTCTACCTCCAGCTACTACAGAAGTAAAAACAAATTGTGTCGCCATCTACGGAAAAAACCCTGAAAAATTATAGATTTTAAAACTTCAATATCTTGACCTTCCGAACTCCATTTCAGACGATTGTTTTTTTCAAATTGGGTGTTTTTCTGAGAGGAACTCAGATCTACAGCCTATTTCTACAATTTTTTCACATAAATATATCTAAAATTTATGGAATGTTTCAACCCTCCTTTTTCTTCTCCGAAAAAAAATCTGCAAAAATAAAAAGTATTTGCCCACAATGTCTGCCAAGAAAAGTGCTACGATACAACTTGTTAAGAACCTGGATATATATACAAATATAATCACCACAAATATTGAATACACAATAAATTCATAGAGAAATATAGAAGAAACCACACTTTATTATTACCAAACCCTTGAGGTAGGGAAACACCATACAATGGATCCTATTATGGAAGGGAGCCTCTCCTGTTCGCTTGGCTCTTTGAAGGGGCATACTCCTATTGAGATACCGCTTCAAATACAATAGTTATCTTCATGTCTCATTACATTGATTGAACCCCTTTATATAGTGCTACCATCACCTAAGAACATTCTAGAGGAGGAATATTTTAGAAGTAGAACCTTCTAAGAAGTCCTCTTACATTTATTATATCTAATTACCCATTTATTATATCTAACTACCATAGTGGGTCTTATTTAATAATATAGTCGATCTAGTCCACCTTACATTGAATGACCTCCACTATTATCACAATGGACTCTTTGGGCCCCCCCCACTACCTCTCTAGCTACCTTACAGAATTTGACTTCATCATCACAACTGTAAATGATGTCTCACAGGAAATCTTGCAGAATCATGAAAAGTAGGAGGCGATGTACGACAGAATCGAGGTTGAGCTCTGAGGGGTACATCAATCTCTTTAGTTCAATCGCACATTGTCCACTATGCCCCTATCGTCGAAAGAAATAGAGTTCAGAGTTGGGCAATCCCAACTCTGTCGACTAGCTGATGCGACCAAAGCTCGCCTTCGTTGCATATAGGAAGAAATAGAACAAGCCACCCACGACTTGAAGAAAGTGCAAGAAGTAGTCATAGAACAACACTGAGTTGCGGAGCAGGAGAATGTTTTTCTCGAGACAAAGTTTGAAGAGGAGAAAGCACAGATTCAACAAGAAGAAGAACAGTTTCTCATAGAAAAACTCAAAGTGAAAGAAGTCAATAGAGTGTCGGTTGTGGAGCCTAATTGTCTTCCCGATTCATAGGTCTTTTATTTTCAGCCATGTTTATACCCCATGAAGTATTTACATGCTAGAAGTATGTACACTTTTACATGCTGGGAGGGCAGAGGGGGGTTACCCCCTCTGCGGGGTCCAGGGGGTCTATCCCCCGACTGTGGGGTAAGTGATCCCCCGAAGGAAAAATTGTCTTGTAAATGTATATTGTAATTTCATTGTAAATCTATACCATTCATTATAAGGTTGCAAATCTAGCAATAGAAATTATATTAAGGTTTTTTTTCCCTAGAAGGCAACCCTCTGTTATGAGGGAAACATATTACGGCTATGAATTATGGTGAATATTGTATTCTGATATAGGAGACTGTGAGAGAGAGAAGAGGAAGTTACAATGGGTTTGTTGTAGGTTGTATCCCTTCATTTGTTCGATAATAATAAATGAAGGCTCTGACAATTTATCTCGTGGACATAGCCCACACTGGGTGAACCATGTATATCTGTGTCTCTATTGTATTGTGTATCTTTTGTATTTTATTTCCTCATTTTTTTTATTTTATTTCTCCACGGTCCTATTTTTCTAACAACTGGTATCAAAGCAACGTTACTTGCAGGAAAAGAGGGTTCTTGGTTCGAGTGGGAGCAATGTCAGAAGATGGAAGTTTATGGTCGAAACATTTAACGACCAAAACTACTAGTTATGGAAGATGCAAATGGAATATTATTTATATCAGAAGGATATATTCCTACCATTGGGTGAGGTAGCAAATAAGACGATGACCATGAGGGATGAAGAATGGGATATTATTGACAGAAAGGCTCTAGGAAAGTATGACTGAGGCTCGCAGTGTCAGTGGCTTTCAATATTTCGAAAGAAAAGACAACGAAGGATTTGATGGACGCATTGGATAAATTGTATGAAAAAACCTTGACATCCAATAAGGTATTTCTAATGGAGATATTATTTAATATGAATATGTGAGAAGGTGGGTCTGTTGCATATTATTTAAATGATTTTAATATGGTTACTAATCAACTAAGTTCTGTAAAAGTGGACTTTGATGATGAGGTCGGGGCTCTTCTAAACTTGTGCTCATTCCCAGAAAGATGGAATGGCTTGGTCATGGCTGTAAGTAACTCTATCTCTGGTTCAAATACTTTAAATTTTGATGATGTTGTTGATGTTATCCATAGTGAGGAAATGAGATGGAAAATCGTAGGTGAGACATCATGTAATGCATTGAACATGGAGAATAGGGGAAGACAAAAGGATAGAGGAAAGAGCTCAGGGAACTGTGAGAATCCTTGGAAGGGCAGATCCAAACATAGACTTGGAAAGATAGAGTGATGGAATTTTTGGAAGAAAGGACATCTGAATAAGGATTACAGATCTCTAAAGAAACAAAGAGATGGAAAACAGGAGAGAAATCAGGAAGCAAATGTAACAGGTGATGTGTTACAAGATGCTTTGATTCTTTCAGTAGATAATATTTCTGAGTCTTGGGTGGTAGATTCAGCAGCTTCATTTCATGCCACACCCCATAGGAAACACTTTCTATATTATGTTCAAGGTGATTTTGGACAATTTCATTTCGGTGATGATGCACCATGCAAAATTGTTGGAATGGGAAAGGTAAAAATAAAGAAACACAATGGAAACCAATGGTTGTCGAAAGAAGTAAGACATGTTCTAGATTTAAGGAAAAAATAAATTTCAACAGGATAGTTGGCAAGTTAAGGTTGTATATCCATATTTATAGATAAGGTGTGGAAGGTCATCAAAGGATCATTGGTGATAGAAAAAGGAGAGAAGGTAGGTACATTGTATTTATATACTTGTAATATTGACTCTTCTATCTCTTTAGCTTCTATAGGAGTGGATACAGTACTATGGCATCATATGTTGGGACACATGAGTGAGAAGGGAATGCATATACTTAACAAAATAATTTTTTTGCCAGATCTTAACCAAATTGCTTTGGACTTTTGTGAGAATTGTGTTTATGGAAAACAAAAGAGAGTCAGATTTCTTAGAGTCGGAAAAGAAAAGAAGAATGAAAGGTTAGAGCTTGTGTATACAGATGTATGGGGAACATCCTAGGTATCATATCTTGGTGTCTCTCATTATTATGTTTCTTTTATTGATGATGAAACTAAAAAAACTTGGGTTTATTGCATTCGACAAAAATCTGATGTTTTTGATACTTTTAAGAAATGGAAAGATTTGGTTGAAAATGAGACAGGAAAATTTTTTAAGTGTCTCAAATCAGATAATGGAGGTGAATATTGTAGCAAGGAGTTTGATAATTATTGTTCATACCATAGGGTTCGTAGAAATAAGATAGTTCCAAGAACACCACAATAAAATGGTGTGTCATAAAGGATGAACAAGACAATCGTGGAGCACACAAGGAGTATGAGATTGCATGCTAGTTTTCCCTTTCAATTCTGGGAAGATGTTGTAGATACTGTTTTTTACTTAATAAACAGAGGACCTTCAAGCTCTTTGTATAGTATAATTACAGAGGAGGAATGGACAGGAGAAAAGGTAATCTATTATTTTTTGAAAACTTTCGGTTGTGAAGCATTTGTCCATATTGATAAGAAAATAGAACAAAGCTTGAGGAAAAATCCAAGAAGTGTGTCTTTATTGGATACGGTGTTAATGATTTTGGTTATCATTTATGAGATTATCAAAATAACAAAATCATTAGGAGTAGATATGTCATATTCAATGATAAGGTCAAGTACAAAGATCAGTTGCGGGGAAATAAATGGGAAAAAAAACAACAAGAATACACAATGCTTGATTAGATCACTGAAAAAAAAATTCTAAAGGAACCAGAAAATCAAAATGTATAACAACAGGAGAAACAGGTACCTCAAACACTTGCAGGTGTTGTTAGAAAATCTATCAGGTTAAGTATACCCCTTAAATGATACTCTGCTTCATTGTATTATTTATTGTTGACTGGTTTTGGTGAACAAGAATTTTATGAAGAGGCAATGCAGGTAGACACCAAAAAGAAGTGGGAGCAAGGAATGAAAGAGGAGATAGATTCCTTGGTAAATAACCATACTTGGGACATGGTTTAGTTGCCTGCAGGTAAAAGATCATTGCTGAATAAATGGGTTTACAAGTTGAAGGAAGAATATGGAGGAGTAAAGCGATACAAGGCTAGACTTGTTGTAAAGGGGTTTGCATAAAAGAAAGGTATATATTTCGATGAAATATCTTCTCTTGTTGTTAAAATTACTTCAAATAAGACTATTTTAAGTCTTATGGAAGTAGAATATTTTCATCTTGAATAATTAGACGCTAAAACAACTTTTCTCCATGGGGATTTGGAGGAAGATATTTATATGTAGCAACCATAAGGGTATGAGGTCAAAGGGAAGGAGAATTTGGTATGAAGGTTGAATAAGAGCTTGTATGGACTAAATAAAGCTCCAAGGCAGTGGTATTTGAAGTTTGAAAGGTTTATGATAGAACAGGGTTACAGTAGATGTCATTCTGATCACTGTGTTTATTTCAAAAGGCTAGAAAATGAAAGCTATATTATCTTTCTATTGTATGTAGATGACATGCTTGTTGCAGGGTCTAATATGCAGGATATAAATGTGATAATTAGCTAATTCATTTGCGACGAAGGATTTGGGTGCTGCAAAGAAAATCCTTGGTATGAGAATAACAAGAGATAGGAAAAATCACAAATTGACATTGTCGCAGGGTCACTGCATAGAGAAGGTGTTGGAAAGGTTCAGAATGCAGAATGAAAAACTAGTTAGTACACCTTTGGCGAGCCATTTCAAATTAACTAAGGAAATTTGTCCCAAGATACAGGATGAGATAGAATACATGCCCAGGGTCCCTTATTCATCAGCAGTTGGTACCTTGATGTATGCAATGGTTTGCACAAGACCAGATATTGCACATGCAATGGGAGTTGTGAGAAGGTATATGAACAATCCACGTAAAGAACATTGGGAGGTAGTAAAGTGGATTCTCAGGTATTTGAGAGGTACTGCTACTCATGCATTATGTTTTGGAGGTTCAGACACTTTTATACAGGGATATGTTGATTTAGATATGGCAGTTGATAAAGACAGTAGGAGGAGCACCATAGGGTATGTTTTTACTATAGGTGGAAAAACAATAAGTTGGATTTTGAAACTGTAAAAGGTTGTTGAACTTTTAACAACATAGGCAAAGTACGTTGTTACTATAGAGGCTAGTAAAGAGATAATCTGGTTACACAAGTTTATGGAGGAATTGGCAAAGAATAAGGAGAATAATAGGTTGTATTGTGATAGTAAGAGCGTCATTCATCTTGCAAAGAACTCAAACTTCCATTCAAATACTAAGAATATACAGTTGAGGTACCATTTCATACGATCAGTCTTGGAAGATGTACAATTGAAGTTGGAAAAGATACACACTAGTCAGAATCATGTAGACATGTTAACAAAGGGAGTAACCAGGGAGAAACTGATTTCTTGGTTATTTTCAGTTGGTATTCAAGAATGAAGATGAAGATGAGAAATTTTCCAGGTCCAAGAAGGTTCAGAGTCTATCATATACAACAGTGGTGGAGTTGTTGAGATCAGTCTCCAAGTGGGATATTGTTGGTTGTGGAACTTGATTATCTTCCTGATTCAGAGGTCTTTTGTTTTCATCCCTGTTTATACCCCATGAAGTATTTAAACCCCAGAATTATGTACACTCTTCCATGCGGGGGAGTGAAAAGGACCCCCTCTACGAGGTCTGGGGGGGCTATCCCCCTGACTGGGGGGTTCGGGGGTAGCATCCCTCGATGGGGGTTCGTGGGGAAACCCCCGAAGGAAAAATTTCCTTGTAAATGTATATTGTGATTTCATTGTAAATATGGACCGTTCATTATAAGGTCGCATATCTAACAATAGAAATTATGTTAGGGTTTTTTTACCTAGAAGGAAACCCCCTACATTATGGCCAATATTGTATTCTGAGATAGCAAACTGTGATAGAAAGAAGATGAAGTTAAAATGGGTTTGTTGTAGACTATATCCCTTCATTTTCTGGATAATAATAAAGGAAGGACCTGACAATTTTTTTTGTGGACATAGCCCACACTGGGTGAACCACATATATATATATATATGTCTCTATTGTATTATGTATCTTCTGTATTTTATTTCCACATTTGTTTTATTTTATTTCTCTATGGTCCTATTTTTCTAACACAGAGCATTTCTCTCTATGACAGGCTTAGAGCCAAAGGAAGAAGACCAAGTCGAGCATCAAGTAGAGCAACTCACAGAAGCTATCCAGTAGCTACAAAAAATAATAACATACTTAGAGCTCTACATAGTGCCCGACACCCCGCAGGATGTGAGGGATCAAAGAGATGCAAGTGCTCGAAGCATAGTTGAGAGAATAAAGGCCCTTGCCATGGAATGTAAACAACTGAGTGATTGCAGCTCCCAAACTTATGAGTGACTCACTAAGAATATAGAACTGAAGGCACTCGAGTCGCATCTCTAGGAGGCTGATCTGTTTGAATATATTGGATCTGTTTGACTACTGCATTGATCTGTTGTTAGGGTTTAGCGGCGCTATGAACTAAACCATAATGTTAATGAATTGTAATAACTAAGTTCTTTGTTAAGGTGTTACAATCACATATGTCTGTCCCAGCTAAGGTTGTGGACATCTGATTCCTGCAACCACCCCTTCCTCTACCTCAAGTGAGACTTCATCTTCTTCGCAGGTGTTCCCGAAAGGGCTGGTAGTTAGGGTTTTGTTGGTGCGTTGTTGTAGCGTTGAACCCTGGGTATGCCCCTATGCCAACACTGACATCTAGGTTTATGACTATCAACTCAACCTCCAACTTCTTTGCTCAAATAGGTCTGACAAAGAGAAGTGGTCTCTAAATGGCATGATCTTCTCTCATCTACTTCTTGGATCCTTTTTATACTCCAAGAAGTGGTTAGAGTAGTTATCCATGGGAAGTAGAGGCTTAGAGTCCCAAGAAGCCTCTTGACCCCACTAAAACTTTAGTAAACTTGTTTAGTTTTTATCAAAATAAATGTATATGTGGGTTGATAAAGAGAAACAAGTGTATGCACATGTGTTTAATAACTAATATGGTGCATATATCTTCACAAGTGAGGCTTTTTAATCATTTTTAAGGAGGAATAAAGGAGAATTGAGTCTACAAGTAGGGAAATGGTATTTGAATCAGGGCAATAGGGAATGAATGCATAGGAGGTGGAAAATTATGGTATAATAGATCCCCCCTAATGTGTGAGGTTAGAAGAGAAATTGATGGCTAAAATAAATTATAAGATACAGGGGGTGAGTGTGCATTGGACCAAGGTAGAGTTTGTCAAACATTTGTCCATAAAAAAACCTACAAAAAAAAAAAAGTAAGAGTACTCTCTTCCCAAGGAAGGAATATCCATGCTTCCGAGTGAAAAAAACATGGTTGTCAAATGAAGTACACTCAAGATCCATGAAAAATGTATATTAGCAGTGATCATGGGCACGAAAATAAATACATAATGGATCCATGTCAAAAGATATCATAGCCACGAAGAGATAGATAATGGTTGTATGTACTAGAAGCATGAGGATATCTGGAAATAAGAGATGTATAAATTGATCTTCCAAAAGTACCCATCTCATAGTGTAACATTCCCCATATTAATCGAGGAACGTTACTACACTAAAAACACATAAAATCAAAAACTTTCTCCTAAATTATTTCGTGTAGATTACTAACTAATATTTATACACATATTTAAATATATTCTGATACACATAATGAAATGCATATACAACATTCTAAATGAACATAAATGCATATAAATTTTAAATGAAATGCATATGTATTCTTCTACAATTGCTCAAAATTCCTCGATCTCTAGTCCTCTTCACCTTCCTAAACCAAGGAATGTACACATTCACTACTCTCCATCCATGACGTAACACACCTGGTCCACCCACTGACCAGGGAATGTCACTTACTCAGACACTTAGCTTAGTTCTGACAACATAATGTAACACCCAGTATTCAACTGAGGTATGTCACATAACTTTTTTTTTCTCTAAATAGGTATATACACACACAGGCATACATAAATACTGAAATGCATGCAATTAAACATATACATACAATTCTCTAGCGGAAGCTTCACATATAAAAGATAAGCAAACAATTATGTTCTCTAATTATACGATTTCATACGATTTTCAGACCGATTTAATAGTGAACATAGACATGCAGCGTATACAGGGTATATCCTTAAACATATGGATAGTTATGCTCACACAAGCAATAAAACACATAAAATAACATATAAATGACAATGCAACATGTAATTCGACACATAACCAATACTTGTCTTGGTAAGAATGTCACCAACTATGTGTAGACCGTCCACAAACCTCCTACACTTAGACTACATTGTTCGTCAGTCTCAATAGTGGGTCACCCCCAAGTTGGGACTATACTCCACCCAGGAAAGCGATTCCTAACTCAGCTAAAGGTTCACGGTCAACCGGAAAGACTTCCGCTTAGGTGTTTACTCAACTACATCCTACAGCCTCTCCTTCCCCACATGCTTGTCCCACCCAAGGAAGTGTACCCCTTCTCTGCTCAATAGTCCTTCGGATGCCCCACTTCCCTTCTAGGGATTCAACAACAGGCTGGACCATAAGTCTCATAGCATTGTAGCCATAGTTTATCACCTTCAGGAAATCGATACTCAGCAATTCCCTCACTCGGAGAATTGCTCACAGGCCTGACAACCCACCTCTTCAATCCCTCTACCAAGCTGACAGGTACACCAACAAGAATGGATATCAATCTGGTCTGGGTACGACGGTAGGAAGATATGAGGTAGATCAAGGATTGAAGGAATGTATGATGGATATTGGTTCTCTGGTTGAAGTAAAAATGGTAAGATTCCCCTCCCCACAATGGTTAATCCCCCATTCACAATGGTCAATTTAGAACTAAGATAAAAACGTTATGTGACATACCTTAGTTGAATACTAGGTGTTACATTATGTTGTCAGAACTAAGCTAAGTGTCTGAGTAAGTGACATACCTCGAACAATGGGTGGATGGTGTGTGTTACAGTATGGTATCAGAGCATTAGTTTTCAACACTGAGCCTGAATGGGCCAAACCAGTTGAATGGAGATGAGATCACAGTATGGTATTGATTACATTATGGTATATAGTATATTGCGTTTATGGAAAGTTAAGCCACCATGTGGAAGAATAATATGTAGAGATACATGCACTAAATTTAGCATTGCGCAGAGTGCATACACATAGTAAAGGTGCATGTGGTGTGTGCAATATTGTGAGGCACGGTGAAGTTTGGTTGGTGCGCACATAGTAGGGGTATGTGTTGTATCTCTACAGTGTAGGCAAGGGTGCACACAGGTGGTTGTGCATGGTAGCAATAGAGTATTCGGTGGGGCATACAGATTATTGTACATGGTAAGGCATATTTAACTTTAGCACAATGCAAAGCATAGAGTGAAATGCATGTGGAATATCCAAGTGTGATACAGAAATAGTGCACAAAGGATATTGGCGCGCAACAGAAAAGTAGTGCGTGAAAGTTATTGGCGTAGCAAAGAGGAAATGTATTGCAGATACAGGTGCGCAGAAACATGATTTACCTTATAATGTCGTTTGCACAATAAATAAAGGTACACAGGTTGAATTTTTATGTGCACAAAATCGTCTGAAAAGCTAATTAAGACGACGAGCCTCAGTTTAATTAGAAAAATTTACATAGTATTCAAAGAAAGAGGAATACACAATTGCACTGAAGTATTATTTAAAATGAGTCAAATGAATGAGATGAATTATGGGTTTTATTCAAACAGTTGAAGGTGAAATATAAGTTACAAGAAGACACATAATATTAAAGGAAACAAGATTCGTAACATCATCAGTGGAATCTTGTCTTAAGAAGTACAAAATCTACTTCTGCGCTTATATATTCATTTAAAATCCAAAATTACAAAAGGGGATGATTCAAAATAGCAATGGCCCTATTCAAAGACATTGTACAAGAATAGGTCTATCATCTCCAGATCTTCCTTACCTCTGCTATCATCTGTCCAAAAATTGTTGAAATATACTCAATTGTATTGATGGCTCATTTAAGCTTAGCTAGCTCCCTCTTTAAAGAATCTAACCAAACTGGTTGATTCTCTCCAACACTCTCAGCCGCTTCAGCGAAGGGTTCTTTCTTCTGTCACTTTCTTCATTTCTTCTTAGCAGCTGGTCTATTGATAACCAGATCCCTCATGATTGGATTCAGCCTGATTTCCAATCTCAAATCAGTAACAGGTACTGTGTGAAATTTAGTCGCCAGTATCTGTGCGACTACCTTTTCCTTCGTACTTGCAATAAAATTTAGCATGTTTCTAGAATAACCAGTCTCATTGGATTTAACTGGGTTCATATACCTCATTTTTGTGTACACCAAAATACGTTTGCAGAGATGAGAATTTCGATCCATTTTGGAGACTGCTCACTGATGGATAAGATGATGCTTCCATACCAAGAGTCGGTAATTATAGAACCTCAATCATGAATCCCTCACAGACTTGCACACAAGTGCAACGGGGTTTCCATGCTCGACTAATCCAATTTAAATGATTAAAATTTTTGAGTTCGTTACATGGTGGCATTCACCTAACTCAAACAATTGTGATGTACGAGTGAATTAGATGGAGTGATCTGACTAACCGTCACCCGTCCCACGAATGCTGGATTTAATAGATTGAAGCACATTGTTCGCACCCAATTCGTCACCTGGTGAGAAAATTGAGGGTGCTTACATACCCTGTTGGGTCTTGCAGAGCATGATAGCTATGGAAGGAAAGGTTAGAGGAAATAAAACAAACTATAAGCTATAATCAAATCAAAACAAACTAAAACTGTGAGCATATGGATAAAGAAACAAAACACAAAAAAAACACCGATATCACCAATGGTTTTGAGCTGGTCAATTGATGAAATCAGAGCACAATGAAGGAAGAGAACAGTGGTTCCTTCTTCCCCCAAAGGAAAGCTCTTGAGGCCCTCACAAACTTGCTTTCCTTACAATGCGAAGAAATGATAATGATAGTGAAAGAACTCCCAGCACATCCACTCAATGGAGAGGTGAATGGCCCTATGAAATGTTGCCAATGTGTTATCGTCAAAGAATGAGCCCTTGACAATCTCAGCAGCATAACAATACCTGAAATTCCTTGCGAAAACAATGTTTCTTCATGGCTTTTTATAGCAGATCATCGGGTGATTATGTAACCCCTTCAAAGTGTGAAAAGGGGCTCTTTAGGGCTTCATTAGGTCTTAGACCCACCTACCCTACGGATTCGGCTCGGATTTGGGCGTCAAATCATATTGGGAGTCGATCCATAAGTGGTTGGAAGGCCAACCAATTCAATAAATGCACCGTTTAGTAGGTGCGCGGGTTTTTGCGCTGTTAGCCGCGCGTCGTGCATGCATGCGTGCATAGTACATTCTTGTCCTGCGCATGTGCGTGCGCACCAAACTACTGTAAAGAGCCCTTTAATTTTTGGTTACTTTGTATAGTTTTTGACCCTTCTGGAATGCTATGAAATTAATTCAATGCCATGAATGACTCCATTGTTGTTTTGACGATGCGGAGTTCTTGTCGCCGTGTGCGGACGAAATTTTAGTGATAATAGATGCCCCCTGATGGATGAGGTTAGGAGCATATGTATAGCCGAAATCCATCAATGTTTATTCTACTGAGAATGTTGTTGTAAGGGAGAGAAATAGTGGGACCGTTCAGAGCGATCCGTTGGAGGAAAAAAGGAACTGGTAGGACCTGACCTTCTGAGAGTTGTGCAAAAAAATATACAATTGTGTACAAACGAGGCGGGCATGCCCCATGCTCGTGTTATGTAACTCTGAAAAAAGATGACAGAAGTGTTGGTGTAGATAACTGTAGCGCCCTCAGGGGTGGTAATGATAAAGGCAGAAGACAATTCTACAAAGGAACATACTCTGAATAATAGGCAATGATCGCGGTAATAAGCAGCGACGATGATGTGGGCATTGATGGTCCTAACAAGTTCAGAGGTCTTCGGAAAATGACAAAAATAACTACAATAGTCGCAAAGTAAGACCCACCATAACATGAGAAAGTGTTGGCGTCGAATGTTATGGGGGCCAACGATAGTAGGGAGCAATGGTGTTTCACCCTGTACCATCCGAGATCTCTCATAAAAATAGAGAATGAGAATCAAGATACTGTCGCCCTTCTGGAAAAGTGTGCTGATGTCGACAAAAAGGGGGACGTGACTCCCAGAAGCAAAGGGCTTCGTGGAATCTACTAAGGTGAGGAAGTGGCAGAGGTACATGGACGAAGTCAAGAAGTGGGAAGACTCAAGACTGCCCTTGGCTGGAGGATGTATGAGAGAAATAGTGGCTGCAACCGTGTAACAAGGTCGAGTGTCAGGGGGACAACAAGACCGGTGATAAGCTGTGCCAGAGGCGGGACAAGGTGAACAAATTCATAGGTTAGAGGTGACTGACCTGTGGAGTAATCTGAAGATATGGATGATGCCGGCAAGGGTAGATGATAAGTAATGCTCCAACCAAGGGTGACATGGGTTGCGTGTGGCCAAAAAGAAAGCAAGTCACCAATGGTGACGACAAAAAATGTAATGACTGGAAATAAAGGCGTTTGTACAATAAATAATGATTAATTTTGGGGAGAAATGTACAAATACAGAAACGGGTGCCCCAGTGTGAAATGCGTGCCCCAGGGAGGGCAGAATTGTCTTGGGAAACTGATGAAGGGTGGGGACCCCATTGGTGAGTTTCCGTATGAGGTAGGTGAAATGTGGGTAGGTTCACAGATGGGCAAACTGAGTGTGGATGAAATGAAGGGATCATGATCCTGTGGAGGTGCAGGTAAAAAATAGAACCATAAAGAGATAATCTGGGAGTCCATGTGGGAAAGCTAGAAAAATGAAGAGAAAGAGTATGTGGCTAATTCACGACATGATGAAAGACTATCGGGACTCCCATCCCTAAAGGGTAATAAAAAACAACATGAGTGTCAAAAAGTGCCAAAAGGTGTTATGAATGGGATAACTCATGTGGGTGAGAATGCTACTGGGTTACAGTACTGAAGATGCAAATGGAGGTGTGGGTACTACAAAGCCGCGAATAAGGATCCTAAAGGCCAATATCAGAGGGTGTGACTGGAAATGTAAATGCAATACAGTGGGATAGATTACATGCAAGTGCTAAATATATACCTAAAGGGATGATGTCGATGACCGATGAGAAAGTACCTATGCACATAACAACCAAATACCCCAAGTGAACAATATCTAAAGAGAATCAAAGATATGAGCTTGTATTTGACAAATGTGACTATGCGCATGCGTACCTGACCATGATATGGAAAAAAGGGCACCCCAGGGGCCTAGGAAAAAAAGTGACCCAGGGAAAGCCGTGATGTAGGTGGCGGGATGCTGATCCCATGGCTGAAGACGGTTTGAAAAATGGACACCTTGGGCTCCCGGAATGTTGAGTGGAAGTTTGGCAAAAGGCCTATATATAGCTATAGGGCCCACATTGCCACCTCATTTGTACCTGCTGCTACAGTGACTAGACGAGTGGGTTGCAGAGGAGATTTGGAGTTTCAGGGAGCATGAGGTATCCGATCGATGGTGTGCGAGTATTAGGTTAGTGGTCTGATCATCCTGCATAGAAATAGGTTTCCAATTTTTGGGCAGGGTAGGTACGGGGGGCTGTACAGGGGGTTTAATGGGATTTTTCATAGGATGTGGGCCCGCATGCGTGGGCGATTCAGTGGAAGGTGCTCATACATGCACGCCTGTCCATAGAATAGACGCGCATGAATGTGTGTGAGTGGGAATTTAAGGCGCGCCTGTGAGGTGGACAGTCACGCTCTTGAGCGCGGCTGTAAGCTTGGATAGGTGCACTGAAGAGCGCGCCTGTGTAATGAACAGGAACGCTTGCGAGAGCGCCTGTTAAATGAACAGGCACGCATATATGCATGCCTATGTAGTGAACAGGCGCGCATAGGTGCGCGCCTGTGGGTGAAAAAACCACGCCTTTGAGGCAAGTTTTAAGGGGTGAAAAATGAGTCTTTTTGATGCATAAGATGGTTGCATAAGCTGATATAGGAATCTGTGTTGTGTGCAGGTGACTAGCAGTGACTATGGATGTTCGATGGCGTGAGCGAGACTGGTCGTAGTTGCGAGATGTTGTGGCCAATGTAGGGCCTGCGGTGCGAGCGGCTTTAGCAACCTGTGGGTTGCTAAAGTTCTTTGAGTGCCCGTTGATAAGGGGCACAGGAGTATTTACTGCAGTTCCTGCTCTAGATGTGGAGTCCAGAGCTGCACTGCTTCCTCGTGCGAGGAGAGCAGATCCCCTTCACTGTGGTGGAGGATGTCTATTTTTTGACTGGGCTCCCCTTCCGAGGAACGCCGCTGTCGGCAGAGCCTGTGCTGCCGAGGGATACACACATGGTGATGTTTGCCAGGAAATTTTGTTCAAGCGAGAACTTCATGTACGGGACTGTAGTGAGTATTAGTGGTATAGATTCCCTGGAGCATCGTTGCATAGTGGCAATGATTGTTCATGTTTATGGGTCACTGTCGACCCAACATATTAGTGGTGGCCAGTTGGTGGTGTTGGAGAGGGTGGCGGTGGGCCGTGAGCGGTTCGCATGGGGGTTGACAATACATGCATAGATTATCACGCAGTTGGATCGATGTCGATCCACAGGTACAGGAGAGTTCGCGTTCGGCTCGATCCTGGTAGCCTGGTTCTTGGAGAGGGTGCCGATGTTTCACCAGAGGGTTCTTCTAGAGGCGCTAGGGGCACGAGAGCCGCGCTTGAGGTGGTGGTCATCGGTTTTGGTTTTCCACGATAGTGGAAAAGGTGGGCATTATTTTACAGCGTAGGCAACGCAGATATGGCAGCAGATGCCGCAGGTCATACTTCGGTACCCCTATGCTGGGCTGGACTTCTGGGATGATCCGGACATGGTGCTGCCTCCTGGGGAGGTTTTTGACCATCGAGGTATGTTGATTATTGTGTATGTTGTGATTTATGTTATTTTTTGATATACCAGTTCATATGTGATATAGACGCTGATATGATTGTGTGTTTGTTTGTTTTTTGTGCATGTGCAGATTTGGCACCTCGTGGGCATGAGGTGGAGTTGCAGAGAGTGCTAGTTCAGCGAGAGCCGGAGAGACTGCCACGTGGAGAGAGACGTCAGCGAGATGAGGCCGTGGGGCAACCAGCAGAGCCCGAGAGACCGGTGAGGAGGCGCCGATTTGATGACCCTGGTGCAGGGCCATCACATGCTCCTCCGGCAACAGCCGGAGTCGATTTTGATGATATACGCCATCACCTGGAGATGGTGTTATAGGACATGCCTGAGGGCATGTGGATCCGTATCTAGGACGAGGGGTTCCTGGAGCAGTGCATAGGGTTACTGCCACCATGGTGGGGTATAGTGCGACGAGCAACTGTGCTCGCCACGATGACTAGCGGATGCCTGCCGCTGGGTGAGGGGGGTCCTGTGGATGCTCCACCACCACCACCTGGGGCAGGTGGGGGTGGGCCACCACCTCCTCCTGAGGGAGGAGCAGGTGGGGGTACGATAGAGGCACCCTGAGTGATGTATCATGTATATCTTTTTGTTGATAGGCTGGTGAGCCGATTTTTGTACCGAGGTGTGGCACTGGCCTGCGGGCATATGTATTTTTTGTATGTAAACATTCGGATGGCCTGATAGGCCTTGATATATATATATGAGTATACATCCTTTTTGAGATCCTGGTGTTGTTTACATATGTTTTTTGTTGATAATGATGATGATGTCTATCTTATCTATATGCTGTGACAGGATGTATGAGATGTGTTATGTATGTGTAGCTTGATATGATATATGCCAATCTAACACCATCTTAGCTATTTCATCTATTGTTTGATTCAATTGTCTTGGAATATGTGTAAATGTAATGGAATCAAAATGTCGGGATAATAATCTAACCTGCAGGTATTTGCGAAAGAGGCACGGATTGCGTACACGGTATACATTGTTGAGCTGGAGAACGACTAGTTGAGAGTCGAGGAAGAAGCTAAGGTGACGAATATGATGACGCTAGGCGTCGGCCAGGAGGCCGATGACAGTAGTATATTCGGCTTGGTTGTTGGTTGCTGACCCCAAACATATGCCGCTTGAATGTAGCATTTCATGTGAGGGGGTGTAGAGAGCCCAAGCGGCTGAAGTGAGATTTTGTGTCCAACAGCTGGCGCCGTCAGCATAACCAATGTAGTAGGCTGGTGGAGGAAGCATCTGTCAATAGCACAAAGGATAGTTTAGATGAGAGGGTAGGAGAAAAAAAGATTAAAAACACTAAACAAGAAAAGTAACCTAAAGTAGCATGACTACTTCTAAGCATAAAATTTCTTGAGGTATAACCCATTGACGGGTTCCTTGAGTGAGAGGCCTTTGGGGGAGGCCAGGATGTAGGCACCTTTGGTGAGGCAATGTTGGATGATGTAAGGACCATGCCGAAGTGATTCAAATTTTCCATGGCCAAAGGTATCATGAGCGATATCATAGGCCAGGACAAGGTCGCCTTCGCGAAATGATCAAAGGTTGACATGGCGATCAAAAGTAGCCTTGGATCATTTTTTAGCTACCTCGTTGTTCTGTAATGAGGATCGATGACCTTCATCCATAGACTCCAATTTTAGCAAGAACTGCTCCATTGGAGCAGTGTCAGGTAAGAGCTCAATTGCGGTGCGTAAAGTGGGTATTTCGCACTCGATGGGAAGTGTTTCCTTGACCCCATGGACTAAATGGAATGGCATGAAACCTGTAGCGGTCTTTACTATTGTTCGATAAGCCCATAGCGTGGAAAATAACATGTGATGCCAATTGGTTTTATGTTTATTAACCGTGCACTGTAACATGGTCTTGAGGACTTTGTTTACTACCTCGACCTGTCCGTTTGACTAAGGGTAATATGGTGAGGCAAACTCATGAGAGAAGCCTAACTGAGATGAGAGTTCAACGAATATCTCATTCTCGAATTGTTTTCCATGGTTAGAAATGAGCTGGAGAGGTACGCCAAAATGGGATATGACGTGATTAAAGAAAAAACGCGCTGCAGTGTCAGCGGTGTTGTTGAAAGTGGGCATAGCTTCGACCCATTTGGTGAAGTAATCAACGGTGACAACAATGTATTTGTGACCATTGCTGGAGGGGGGATTGCAAGCCATAAAGTCGATGCCCCATTTACAAAAAGGGCCCGCAGTAATGACAGGGTGAAGAAGAGCAGGGGGAGCTCGGGCTTTGTTGGCATAGAGCTGACATTGCTCACAGCGTTTCACGGCATGAACGCAATCATGAAACAAGGTGGGCCAAAAGTAACCGGCTCAAATAATCTTCTGAGCCGTGGATATACCCGAAAGATGGCCCCCATAGGCACCGCTGTGGCAGTCGTTTAAGACTCTGTCAACCTCATCAATAGTCACGCAATGACAAAGAATGGTGTCAACGCCCCGCTGATATAGGATGTCTCCGATGAGGAGATAGCTGGGGGCCTGATGGAGAATATGCCGATGATCATCTCATGAAAGGTGCTGACTGAACTTTTGAGTTCGTAGGTAGACGAGAAGGTTGCCATACCAAGGGTCATCGGAAGTGATGTAAAAGAGATGTTTGTCAGGAAAGTCGGTGTTGACGGGGGTACTAGTGGTGTCAGAGGGGAGGGCCGTCACAAGTTCAGCGAGAACGAGGGCCTTCTTACTCTTAGGTGTTGAAAACTCGAGGTCGTACTCCTGAAGCATAACGATCCATCGAGTGAATTTTCCATTAATTTGTCGACGGCTGAGCAAGTATTACATAGGGTTGGAGTCTGCGATGACTTTGGTGGTCCGAAGCAAAATGTAATGGCGCAGTTTCTGGACTGCGAGGACGACTACAAGAGCAAGTTTCTCTTCATGTTTTTACTTCAAGGGTGGTCCTGAAAGGTTCTTACTAACGTAGTAAATGACGTGTTCACGATTTTCATCTCCGAGCTGGACGAGGACGCCGGCTACTGATACAGCTGATGCTGATACGTAGAGGATGTAGTCGCGATTGTAGTCAGGTGCACTAATCAAAGGTGCATTTGAAAGTGCTGCTTTGAGATCGTCAAACAACTATTGGGCATAATCATCCCAATGAAAGGGGATGTCGTGACGTATTAAGCGAAGGAAACCATGCGTGCGTATGGCATAATTAGGGACAAAGCGTCTGAGGAAGTTAGCTTTGCCCTGCAAACTCTGCAGTTGTCGTAAATTCCGAGGAGGTGGAATTTCGGTGATGGCTTTGACTTTGAGGGGGTCCACGGTAATACCGTTTTGGGAAACAATAAAACCAAGGAGGCGCCCAGCGGTGACACAGAACACACACTTGAGAGGATTCAATCGGATATTATACTGACGACACCGTTGAAAAATGATTCGTAAATCATCAAGATGTTGGGTGCGTTTCCTGGAGCGAGCTGTGAGGTCGTCCAAGTAGGCGAGGATGATTTCAGCCAGATCGTGAAATATGTATGTCATCGCCCGCTAGAAGGTTGCGCCGACGGTTTTTAAGCCGAAAGGCATGACACGATATGAGAAAGTACCCCACAGGGTAATGAATGCGGTTTTATATTGATCAACTAGGTGGATTTGAATTTGGTTATAGCCAGAGAATCTGTCCATAAAGGAGAGAGCCTCGTGGCCAGCGCAGTCGTTGATAATTTGATCGATGAAAGGCATTGGGAAGTTGTCTTTTGGACATGCGTTATTGAGATCGTGAAAGTCTGTGCAAACGTGGATAGTGCCCTGTTTTTTGTCGATGGGTACAGGGTTGGAAACCCATGAAGTGTAAGTGATGGGATAAATAAACCCGACCGTACGTAATTTATCAATTTTGGCTTTGATAGCTGTGGCCTTGGAAGGGTGTAGTGGTCGTTGTTTCTGGTGAACTGGTGTGATGTCAGGCTAGGTGTTGATGCAATGCTCGACAATAGATGGGTCAAGACCTGGCATCTCTGTGTATGACCAGGCGAAAATATCTCTGTATTCCTGGAAGAGGGCTTTATATGCGGCAATTTCCTGACGAGTGCAAGAAGCTCCAATGATGATTTCTTCGACAACGCCATTTTTAATGGAAATGTCGATTTTGATGGTTGGGGAAATGTTAGCCATGTTGCCTTCTTCGAACGCATCAGGGGCAGGAATGGGATGGTTGAACCAATTGGTAGGCCCAGATGGGATAAAATCTTTGGTTTCGACCGCGTAAATAGGGTTTTGGTTAGGAGGCATGTGGGCTTCCTGTGGAGAGAAGAGGGTACGATGATGTAGCACATCCCAGGGAGAGTCTGGGTGGTTGAGATCTTCGAGTATTTCCTCATCACATAGGAAATGGCGGGAATACAAGGGGTCATGAGGAGTGATCTCGGTGCTAGTGTGATTGCCCCCTGTAGGAGAAACAAGGGGAGTAGTGTGGGCAGAGGGTGAGGGTTCACTCGACATGAACCATATATTGAAGTACTGAGGGGTACTCATGGTGGTTGGGTGGAGGGTCTCCATATGAACAGGAGAGTTGGGGGGGTTGCAGGATAGATCCTTAGCGACGTCATGTAAGAACCATGGAGGTGACGGGAGTGCCTCGGGCTCTAGAGAAATGACATGATGATCCTCGAGTGGTGAAGTAACGTTAATTATCACCTCTATGGGTTGGTGATGCAGGGCCACTTGATGTTGCCTGTAGGCAAGGATCATAGGACATTGGTATGTAAAATGAGCTAGTGAATCACAGAGAGAGCAAGGGCATCTCATACATTCATTAACTGAAGTAGTGACATAACGAATGTCAGTGATATTTGTTGAAGAGGACGTAGCAGGGCAGGGATTGTTCTGGAAGTTCTGGCGTACAGTTGCTAATGTCTGCCGAAAGCATGGCAGTGTTGGGAAATGGTGAGTGTAATGGCCATATTCTGAACATATAGCACATGCAAATTTGGTCCTCAACCCTTTACTACTAGAAGGGTTGGTGGTATTGGTACTTGCAGTAGTGACGGGTGTTGGTGGAGTGGGATTGGGGGGAATCAAATTCCGTAATTCAGGTAGTGATGGGCAATTGTTGGTTTGGTGGCCCTCTTTCTCACATAGTGCACACGGTGGTGGGATGCGTGGGGGAAGGGGAGCAGTGGGCTCCTTTTTATTCCTCCTACCCCCAGCTGTAGCAGGAGGGTTAGTGAGTGGGGGGGAAACGGGGGTAAGAATGGAAACTGTCATGGGAAGTCCTTCCTGTGGTCGAGGGACCATCTCTGGTGGGTGTAAATACCAAACTGGGATCACTAACACCATATTAGGTAGTGTGAGCGTTGCAGCTACCTGAAAGGCTTCGATACCTGGTGGAGGGTAAAAGAAGGGAATTTGGGTGAGGGGTTGGGGGAGTCTTTCCCAAGAAGGATTATTCCCTTGGGGGGATGTGGATTCGTGGACTATTGAGGTCGATGAGTGTGCAGGAGGATCCGCTTGGAGTGGTTCTGTGACTATTGAGATGTCAGGAATGATTGAAGCCTCCTGAGGAGGATGAGCATCCTCCGTGTGAGTTTTGTTAGATGTGACAACGCATACTTGATTAGGGGGAAGGAGTGGGGGTGCTCCATGGTATGTCCCTAAAAAGGATGGATCTTTGAAAATTCCAGGACCCATCTCTACGAGTGGGTATGTGTCGTGGTTGGTGTGGATAAGAGGAAGAATGTTATCGAGATTGGCAGATGGGTTTGGCTTATAATGTGAGACTTGGTCGATGGTCACAATATTTCCGTTGTGGGGGAACATGATTGTTTGAAAGACAGAAGATGCCACTGCCTTCATAGCATACATGTAGCTACGTCCAAACAAGATATTGTAATCGAGTGGGGTGTCGATAACTTCGATATCAATGAAAATGGTTTTGCCTCCGAGTTCAACGGGGACATTTTGAAAGAGCCCTTCAGGAGATGATGGTCATCCGTCATAAGCTCGTAATGTGATGGCGGAGGGTATGAGTTACGGGGAACCAAGTTTCTGCCATACTGTTTTGGACATGATGCATGTAGAGGCACCCTCGTCGATGATACACCGATGGACGGTGATGTTCCGTATTTTTACTAGTATTTGAATAGCGACCAAGGCAGGAAGATGAGGTTCACAGCTATCAAGGTCAAAGGTGATGAGTCGAGTATCAGCTGGGTCGACTGCCCCTAAGGTGGAAAGTAGAGATTTCCATTGTGTAGGACAAGTCTGGAGGACTTCCAAGATTGACATGGCAGCCGAGGATTGTGCTAAGTCGTCTACCAAGATATAATTATGAGTTGCCCTAGCCTGTGGGTTTTGGACATTCCGACACAAGGGGATGCGAGGGATGTGTAATGGTGGTTCGGTGGAAGGGAGAGGGATCACCAACGGGGGTCCCGTCGGTGTAGGGTTTGTCTCTGGAGAGATAGGAGTAGACTCAGCTGGATACTGACGATTCTGTCTTTGCAGAAGGATTTCTTCCTCACTGGTGAGGAGAATGGTACGCTCTGCTGGATTGTTAGGGTTGTGCTATTATCCCACCTGAGGTGGGGGACGCTATGCATCCTATTGGGTGTTTATCACGCCTTGATGTGGAATAGGATTTTGTAGTACGACGGGAGGGGGTTGTTGCACATACTGTTGTGGTGCCTGCTGAGGGGCAGTTTGTGCAGGGGTCGGGGGAAGACTACCCGAGTCTTTCAACCGTTTGAAATCAGCGATCTGGGGGCAATGGTGAGTGTAATGTCCAAACTCACCACAAAGGGCACAAGGGTGGATGGTTTTAACATTATTTCGCCCTTGGCATTTGTTGTTATTTCCCCCTTGGGGGTTTTGGTTCCCTTGGTTTTGGTTTCCCCCAGGGGGTTGGTGCTGTGGGGGTTGATTTCAGCCTTGACCAGGATTTTTGTTATTCCTATTCTTTCATTTCTTCCTAGTATTGTTTGATGGATGAGTTGGGTTGGCTGTATTCAATTGTTCAAAATTCTGGTACTGTTGAGTAGCGAAAGGTTGAACAAAATTTACCCCAGCATGTGGATGTGGGGGAGCCATGGGTTGTGGAGGACCAGGAAAGGGGAAGTATGGATTTTGCGATGGTACCGATCCATAAGGCACGTAGGAAGGCGTAGTGCTTTCACTAGTACTATAAGCTGATGTTGAGGGAGTACCACTACTTGTGGGAATAGGTGGATGTATGGGAGGTGCCAGTGGTGGTCCACTGATGGGTGGAGGTATAGCAACAAAATATGGCTGTTGATAAGGGGGTGGGGGGTAGTAAGGAGTGCCCCCATATACCGGCGGGTACTGAGGTGTTCCATACATCGGTGGTGGTTGGGGTTGTGGACCATGGTGTGTGGTGGCACCTATTAGTCCGTCTGTTGAATGAGACATCCCGGGTTTGTCTTGGCCAAATGGCGCAGGTTTGGGAAGATCAGGAAGTACTGTGTATAAGTATCCTGACTGTGCATAGATGAGGTCATACTATTGGGCCNGGCTTCCTCTTCAGATTGAGGGAAGGTGGAAGCGACATCCTTTCCAAGGAGAGTGACAAGTGATCTAAGAAACCAGTCGAGACACTGTTGATTGGTGGTTTCTGCTTTACACAAACAACGTCGCCTACGCCACTCATGAATGTGGTCAATGATGTGGGTGGATGAGGTCTGTTTGAAGTTAGACAGTAGTTCAAGACCATTGTCATGGCGGATGGGTAATTGGAAAAAGGTTAAGAAGGCTTTGGCCAAGGACTCAAAGGTCGTATGGGACCCTGATTTTTCTTCGACATACCATTTGGCTGATGGGCCCGTAAGTGTGCATTGAAATAATTGTAGTATGACAGAATCATCCATGATGCTATTGGAATAACACCATAGATGAAAGGTCATGACATGGTTGGCGGGGTCATCCCCTGCCTTTCCTTCAAACTTTGGTATGTCTGAAGGAAGTTTGGTTGGCATTGCAGGCCATGTGGCGTCATGCAATATGGGATCATTCGTCAGTTTGGTGAGATCTGGTATGTTGAGAGAGGCCAAGTATGGCATCTGTAGTGGTGGGGGACGGTTATCTCCAGCCATGTTGTCTTGTGAACCTGACCCTTGATGGGGACTAGGTGGGTTGGTGCTCCCTCCTTGAGAGGAAGTGGGTCCCCCGCTTCCGTGTAAAGGAGAGCGAGTGAATGGATGACCTTCGGAAGTTGACCCAAGTAATGTAGAACCAAGAAAAGTTGATCCCAAGATGGTAGCACTCGCAGGAGTGTGTGAAGGAGGTACCATTGAGTGGGTACGACCAGATACTCCCCTTAAGATAGGAGGAAGGTTAAGTAAACATCGTGAACGACGGGGGTTCTGTGGTTCCCCTATGATGTCAGGCTAGTTGTGTGAATGTGTGCAACAAGTGGTGAGAGAAATATAGAAACCAAAAGCCTTTGCATTGAATGTTTACACAATATATATATCCAAATCAAACTGTA
>ML777587.1:871040-918191 GCA_009831015.1 Picea engelmannii | reverse complement strand
TTGTCCTCTCCTAAAAGTTTTGAAATTTTGTTAAGGGAGATGAGATTGTTTTCACAATCTCTTTCTGATTCTCAAGATCGCTTGATTGCGCAAGAGAAGAGCATACTCAAGGATTGCTACTCCAACTTCGAGTCCCAAATGTGTTTTTAGATGTGATTAAAATTGATGTGTTCCTTAGATTATAAATCAAAGCAAGCCATCCATGTGGCAAAAATAAAATAAGGGAAAATGATTTTTATCCACCTAAGTGCTTATGTTTGTTTGACTATCCCCTTTATAAGTTGAGGGATCTAAGTGGTGCAGTATTTAGAGCGTGCATAACATCATTCTTGAGAAGGAAAATGACTTTCCCCACATCCAAAAAACCTTACAATGTGAAATTTAGTTCAGATGCGCAGCCTCCAGTGTAGACAAAGGCGCATATGGTGCCTGCACACTGACAGTGTTGAGAACTAAAGCGCATGCGCGCAGAGAGAGAACGTTGTGCACGTGCATGTGCGCAAGATGCACGTCTGTGGGTGGAATACCCGCGTGCCTGTGACAAGTGACTGAGAAAGAAAATACGGATGGACTTCTCTCAATTCTCCTGTGGATTGACTGGTTAGCAGGTCGACAAAGGTTGGTTTGTGTCCCTGCAAGTTAATAAAACCAAAAGGAAAGCAACATAAACCCAAATGAGGGAGGAATTGATACCTACTCCCCAGTGGAGTCTCCAGTCTGTTCGCACCCAATTTGTCACCTGGTGAGCAAATCGAGGGTGCTTACATGCCCTGTTGGGTCTTGCAGAGCATGACAGCTGTGGAAGGAAAGGTTAGAGGAAACAAAACAAACTATAAGTTATAATCAAATGAAAACAAACTAAAACTGTGAGCATATGGATAAAGAAACAAAACACAAAAAAAGAACACCGATATCACCAATGGTTTTGAGCTGGTCAATTGATGAAATCATAGCACAATGAAGGAAGAGAACAGTGGTTCCGTCTTCCCCCAAAGGAAGGCTCTTGAGGCCCTCACAAACTTGCTTTTCTTACAATGCGAAGAAATAAGAATGATAGTGAAAGAACTCCCAACAGATCCACTCAATGGAGAGGTGAATGGCCCTATGAAATGTTGCCAATGTGTTATCATCAAAGAATGAGCCCTTGACAATCTCAGCAGCATAACAATACTTGAAATTCCTTGCGAAAACAATGTTTCTTCATGGCTTTTTATAGCAGATCATCGGGTGATTATGTAACCCCTTCAAAGTGTGAAAAGGGGCTCTTTAGGTCTTCATTAGGTCTTAGACCCGCCTACCCTGTGGATTCAGCTCAGATTTGGGCATCAAATCAGATTGGGAGCCATTCCATAAGTGGTTGGGAGGCCAACCAATTCAATAAATGCGTCGTTTAGTAGGTGCGCGGGTTTTTGCGCTGACAACCGCGCGTCGTGCGCGCATGCGCGCATAGTACGTTCTTGTCCTGCGCATGTGCGTGCGCACCAAACTACTGTAAAGTGCCCTTCAATTTTTGGTTACTTTGTATAGTTTTTGACCCTTCTGGAATGCTGTGAAATTAATTCAGTGCCATGAATGACTTCATTTCTATTTTGACGATGCGGAGTTCTTGTCGCCATGTGCGGACGAAATTTCAGTGATAACACACGTGACATCAAAACTTAAGTGAACGTGGTTTTGGAAAACCACCTTGCACCCGATGTATCTCTGTAGGATGATATAGTTCTTCCTAAGTTCTCAAAACTTGGGTTGTGTTAGAGAATTGTCATGGTGGCAACACCAAGAAATCAGAAAAGATAATTCTGATATAATTATTGACCCGAACTAGTTCATATTTCTCATGGATTGTTGATTTAGTTAAACTAATAATTTTTTATGGCTGCACATTTTTCATAACTAACAACAACTAGATCAGATCATATCAAGTACCGAGTCCATAGGAATGGAAGAGACATGAGGAAACTATAGTCAACAAGATGAGAGTAGAGGGATGAATGTCTATTTGGACATTGAAGGAAAAAACTCCAATGGACATGGAGAGGAAAGTGATGAAAACCTGAATATGGTAGAGACTATTAAAAAATTGCAAAAGGATGTCCAAAGCCATAAAGATGATAATGAAAGTCTTACAAGAGCCAAAGAGCAGCAGGATGACTTCAACATGAAGTTATTGCAAATTCTAAACAGAATAGAAAAGAAATTGGAAAAAGAAAGTGACTCAATAAAATATGGAAGTCACAAACCTTCGAATGAGAAAAAGATATCAGGAAGTGTTAGTAGACACCACCACCACTCCCAAAAGAATTCCAAGAAAAGAATAGGTAGCAGAACAAGTCCATCCCCTTTTAGACAACATAAGAGGTCTAGGGTGGATGAGCTACCAGGAGAAATGATCAAAATCAAACTTCCTACATTTGATGATGAGCACAAGAAGGATGAAGATGCATAAACATGGTTTCTTGGCATGAGGAAGTATTTTCAATTACACAATTATTCTTCCCATGCAGAGGGTAGAATTTCCATCTATCAACTCAAAGGAAGGGCATCCATGTGGTGGGATCAGCTTGTGCAGGTACAACACATTAAAGAGAAGAGTATTACTTGGAGGGAATTTAAGAAGTATTTTGAGAAGAAATACTTGACTAAGAGGTATTATGACAAGAAAATGAAAGAGTTATTTGAACTCAAACTTGGAAGTATGACCATAGATTAATATGAAAGAAGATTCCAAGAATTGTTGAAGTATGTCTCGTTCATCAAGGATTAGGCAATTAAAATTCAAAGGTATTTGAGTGGATTGCCAACATTCATCAATGAAAAAATACAATATGATGATCCAAAGACATTGGAAGAGACTGTAAGGTGAGCTAAATGTCTATATGATCAATAGAAAGAAAGGCCAACTTTCCAAAAATATTGGGAAGAGAAAAAGAAGTTCAAGGTGGATCAGAGGAAGAAAGGATTTAAACCATCATTCTTCAAAAATAGTCCACAGGGACCACCAACTTCTAAAGAGCCAAAAAAAATAGAGGCAAAAGGCTAAAGGCCAAGGAAGCCACCTATTCAATGTCGGGCTTGTAAAGGAGATCATAGATTCAGATATTGTCCTCATAGAGGTGAAAAAGGAAGGATTGTTTATAATGTACAGCAAGATGAAACAGTGGAGGACATGGGAAGAAATGTGCCAAGGATCTATGCAGCGCTAGATAACAAGCAAGCAAAATATCAGTCACACATGATTGAAGTAGAAGGTATGATTAACAACCAAACCATTGCTAATTTGATTGATTCAGGAGCTAGTCATAGTTATATAGATCCTAAGATGGTAGAAAGTTTTCAATTGCCAAGAAGCAGGCATGGAAAATCTTGGTTGGAACAACTGGCTATAGGAACCAAAAGAAAGGTTAATGAGATGGTTAAGTCATGTCTCATGGATATGAACGGACTGAACACCAATGCAGATTTGAATATCTTACTCTTAGGTTCCTATGAATGTTTAATTGGGATGGATTGGTTGGACCCACATCATGCTCTATTGGACTGTCATAAAAAAACATTCACTTGCTTGGATGAAGAAGGGAACCAAAGGAAAGTGTAGGGAATTCCTAGGGAATTAACCGTTAGAGAAATTTCAGCATTGCAACTGAAGAAATGTTATAGAAGAGGATTCCAAATATTTGTAGCTCATATGGAGGAGACACCTGAAGACAAGGTGCCAAATTTGGAGACTTATGCAATCCTGAAAGAGTTTGAAGATGTATTCAAGGAAGTACCAGGAATACCCCCAAGGAGAGACCTCGATTTTTCTATAAATCTGACACCAAGAGAAACTCCCATGTAAAAGACTCCTTACAGAATGAGTACACAAGAATTGAAGGAGTTGCAAATGCAGATTGAAGAACTTCTGAAGAAGGGGTATATATGCCCAAGTGTATCACCTTGGGGTGCCCCAGTCTTGTTTGTGAAAAATAAATATGGAATGTTAAGATTGTGCATTGATTTCAGACAATTGAATAAAGTGACTGTTGAGAACAAGTATCCTCTGCCAAGGATTGATGATATTTTTGATCAATTGAAGAATGCAAAGATCTTTTCAAACATAGATCTCAGATCAGGATACCATCAGGTAAGAATTAAGGAGGAGGATATGAACAAGACCACCTTCAGGAAAAGGTATGGTCATTATGAGTTCACAGTGGTGCCATTTGGGTTGTCAAATGCACCAATTCTTTTCATGTTCTTAATGAATGGTGTTTTCTGAGAATATTTAGACAAGTTTGTCATTGTATTTTTGGATGACATTCTTATATACTCTAAGACAAAAGAAGAGAATGAACATCATTTGAGGATGGTGTTGCAAGTATTAAGAGAGCATCAATTCTATGCCAAATTGTGCAAGTGATCATTTTATCAGAAACAAATTCATTATTTGGGGCATATCATCTCAAAAGATGGGATAGCAGTGGACCCTGAGAAGATTGAAGCCATTAGAGAATGTGACAGAGGTCAGATCATTCATGGGCCTTGTAGGCTAGTACAGGAGATTCATTAGAGGATTATCGAAGGTAGAACACCCAATAACTTCCTTGCAAAGAAAAGGTATGAATTTTCTGTGGACATTGGACTATGAAAGGAGTTTCCAACATTTTAAACAATTATTGACAAGTGCTCCAATACTAAGGATTTGCCGACCCAAATGAAGATTTCATTGTATGCACAGATGCATGTAATGAAGGACTTGGTGGAGTCCTTAGCCAAAATGGATTTGTGATATGTTATGAATCAAGGAAGTTGAAGGAGCATGAAATAAACTATTCCACTCATGATTTGGAGTTGGCAGCCATAGTGCATGCCCTGAGGAAATGGAGACACTACCTCATGGAAAAAAGTTTTGAGTTAAGAACAAACCACAATCGTTTGAAATATTTATTGGATTCCAAATCTAAATGCTAGACAAAGCAGATGGTTAGAATTTCTAAGAGAATATTACTTTGATATAAAGAATATCAAAGGGAAAGAAAATAAAGCAGCAGATGCACTCAGCGGGAGGGTGCATGAGCTTCATGCTACAACCATCAGCATGTATCAGACTGATGTTAAAATAAAAATTATGGAGGCTACAAATAAAGACCTACTATACAAATAATTGATAGAAAAACTACAGCAAGGTAAGACACCACATAAGATGGATATTTATAAGTTGGGAGTAGATGGAATACTGTTGCACAAGAAAAAAAAAATTGTACCAAATGTCCAGGACTTGAAACATATAATTTTGCATGAGATGCATAATTATCCTTATGCAGGGCACCCTGGATATCAGAAAACCATAGAAGTGGTCAAGAGATAATACTTTGGGCTAGGTATGAAGAGAGAAATTGCAGAATACATCGCTAGGTGTATGCAATGCCATAAAGTTAAAACATAGCATAGGCATCCAACAGGATTGTTGCAACCTTTTCCCATTCTTGAATAGAAGTGGGAAGTGGTGACAATGGATTTTATTACGAGATTCCCTAGAACAGGAAAGCTACATGATTCGATTATGGTAGTGGTGGACAAGTTTACAAAAGCTTCCCATTTCATTCCACTAGAAACTCCTCACAAAGCAGCAGATGTTGTTGATATTTTCATGAAGGAAGTGGCACGATTGCACAGAATTCCTAAAATGATTGTGTCTGACAGAGACCCGAAATTCACCTTGAATTTTTGGAAAGGATTCAAAATGAATCTAAACTTTAGTACATCTTACCATCTTAAGACTGATGGACAGGAAGAGAGGGTGAGTAGAGTGATAGAAGATATGTTGAGAATGTATGTGATGGATAAACCATCAAAATGGGAAGACTACCTACATTTAGTAGAATCCGTTTATAACAATGGGTACCAGGCATCATTGAAAATGAGCCCATTTGAAGCACTTTACGACAAAAGGTGCAATACTCCAGTAAGTTGGGATAATCCAGCTAATAGAACAACAGTCAAGCTAGAGTTGCTCAAGGAGATGGAAGACTAGATGTTAAAAATTAAGCAGAATTTGAAAACTATCAAAGATAGACAGAAAAGTTATGCTGATAAAAACATAATCCACAGAGAATTCAAAGTGGGTGATCATGTTTTCCTGAAAGTAAAAACTAATAGGAGTTCCCTGAAGCTGGGAAGTTGTGCCAAGTTGGCAGCCAGATTTTGTGGACCATTTGAAATCCTAGAGAGGATTGGTATTGTTGCTTATATGATTGCATTGCCTACATCTATGTATGTTCATAATGTATTCCATTTATCATTGCTAAATAAATACATACCTGACGCTAATCATGTTATTGATTGGAATGTTATTCAGTGGAGTAATAAGGCACTTTCCAAGTGCATCTGATGTGCATTCTGGATTGAAAAATCAAACAACTTTAGAAGTGAGCCATAGGGATTGTAAAGGTCTAATGGATCTGGTATGGACCTGAAGACGCTACTTGGGAGAATGAGGATGCAATGCAGGCAGAATACCCACATATTTTTGAAGAATTTTGAGAGCTTTGTTGTATATGGGTACATGATGAACTAAGGACAATGCATAAATATTGGAAGGGGATTGTAATATCCCTTGGTTGAACTCAAATGTAAATATAATCCAAGTATATTTAAGCTAGTGAGTTGTTTAGACATCATTTTTGTAATACACCTAACATGGCATGGTGCACGCATATATTGCACAGTAAAGGAATGTAATGTGCATATTTCTAAATACAACACGCAGTAACTAAGGTGTGCACAAACTTAAAGACAGAGGATACAATGTGCAGTAACTAAAGAGCGTGCAACCTTAAGGTCAGCGGATACTGCACGCAATATTAAGGTAAGCAAATCTTTGTGTATATAATATGCATTATAGGCTGGTGAGCCAATATTATAAGCTGGAATGCTTATGTCTTGGAATTAGGAGATGTTAAAGGCTAGAGCACCTATTTTGTATATATCTCATGATTAATATAAAAATACATCGTCGCACATAGACCGACCACGATAAATGAGAAGGGGGACTAGATTCCACCAAATAGGGAAAGGGAGGGACTAAAGTCAAGAACGGGGCTAAGCTAGAGAGCTTAAAGCCGAAAATAAATATTATATTAATATTTCTTAAAAACATAAAGTACAGATAATTAATTTATCCTAAGTCCTAAAGTAGGGAACAAGTGTATCAGAGTAGCTTCCAACATGACAAGTGTCATGTTGGAGACATGCATACTTATTGTCGAGACTTAGTTCCTTTGGGGGGGGATCGACCATTCTGGGGAGGGGAATATTACCATTTTTCCTTTGACTAGAGAACCAGTATCCACGATACATTCCATTATTCCTTGAGCTACCTTGTATCTTCCTACCACCGTAGCTAGACCAGATTGATATCCATTCATGTTGGTGTACCAGTCATATTGGGAGTGGTATTGAAGAGGTGGGTTTTCAGGCCCGTGAGCAATTCTTTGAGTGAGGGAATTGTTGAGGATTGATTTCCTGAAGGTGATAAACTGTGGCTACAACACTTTGAAACTTTCGTTTTGGCCTGTTGTTGAAGCCCTAGAAGGGAAGTGGGGCAGCCAAAGGACTGTTGAGCAGAGAAGGGGCACACTTCCTTGGGTGGGACAGACATGTGGGGAAGGAGAGGCTGTAGTCTATGGTTGAGTGAACAACTAAGAGGGAGTATTTCTAGTTGACCGTGAACCTTTAGCCGATTTATGAATCCCTTTCCCATGTGGAGTCTAGTCCCATCTCGGGGGTGACTCACTGTTGAGAGTGACGAACGGTGTAGTCTAAGGTTGGGAGGTTCGTGGATGGTCTGCATGCAGTTTGTGACATTCTTACCAAGATAACTACCAGTTATGTGTTGAATTCCATGCCGCATTGTCATTTATGTGTTATTTTATGGGTTTAATTGATTGTGTGAGCATAATTGTCTTTATGTTTAAGGATATACCCTGTATACGCTGCATGTTTGTGTTCACTATTAAATTAGTCTGAAAATCATATAAAATCGTATATTTACAGAACACAACTATTTTTTTATCTTTTATATGTGAAGCTTTCGCTAGAGCATTGTATGTATATGTTTAATTACATGTAGTTCAATATGTATTTATGCCTGTGTGTGTATATACGTATTTAGAGAAAAAAAAATTGCGACATACCTCAGTTGAATATTGGGTATTACATTATGTTGTCAGAACTAAGCTAAGTGTACGAGTAAGTGACATACCCCAGAAAGTGGGTGGATGAGGTGTGTTACACATGAGGCATCCCATTCATTTATGGTCCCATTCATTTTTGAGGGTCTATGGCATAGGTAACTAGGAATATCTATATTATGAACTCAATGGATCTCCCTACTAGGAAAGCTACCAGAAACAACAAAAACACTTGTTGTTATAGTGAAACTCCCACATGATTTCACTCTTCAATATTGAAAACCCTGCTCTTCAATATTCATCTTCAAAATACTCCAAAATTCTCCAACATTCATCAAAATTTGTGGAGCCTTCCCTCTAGTGCTCTTTTTCATGGCCCTGTTTTTTATTCATTACCAAAGATGAATGTGAAAATTTGCATGATTCTTCATCTGTATTTTATTAGCAGAATGAAATGAATACCGATTATTAAAAGATTATTAACAAAAAATAATAGAGATACAGTAAAATTGGTTTTCTATTCAATAAGGAAATAAGTTGAAACTATAAAATGCAGCGGAAAACAAGCTTGCTGGAATAGTGGCGGCTTATCTTTGAGAAGAGATGTGACGTTTGTGCTCATTCACAAGAAGATGATTAAAATGAGGCTCTGAAGGCCTTTTTACAATAAATAGGAATTTAAAAAACACTAGACATCCAAAAACCTAACCCTAGGAGATGAAGCATTGAAAGTCATGTTGACCCTGTCTGGGTAAGTTAATACATCAACTTACTGGGGTCATAAATTTTGCATACAATCTTTGTTTTAGGCACATGATAGTATATTGGGAAGGTATCATCGAGGAGATTCATTTTGGGGGCTCAATTAGAACCATCCTCTAACATTGGGAATCTCGATCTTGAAAAAACCTTCATTGATGCCCTCAAAATGGACCCAGAAGTTAAAAACTACTAAAAAGAGTAAATTGCCAGAAAATTGTTTTGAGCCAGTTGGAAAAGGTGGGTGGCCATAGATATCCCCCTGGATCGATCCTCCCTCCTTAGGAATCAATGGTCCCACCATCATATGAGCAAATGTTTGTTGAATTTGGTCCCGAGTGAGCCACTTGCCTTGGTGTAGGAGCTTCCCTTCTTTGAAGACTCGATAAAGTTGGATCCTTTGTTGTCGAGTGCCCTTGATATGTGTGTCCACAATATGATCATTGGATTCACATTTCATTCAGTCATGGTTGATATATGTTGGTGTCAACTGCTCTACTATCTCCAAGGTGTCCAATAATGGTGGGAAATATGGGTGAAGCAGAGCCACGTTGAAGACTGGGTGTAGACCAAGGAAAGGGGGAATGTTGAGCTCAAAAAAATTGTCACCCATAGCCTTGGTGATGGTGTATGGCCCATAAAAGAGTGGTAAAATATTATGATGGGGCCTTGTAAGGCGTTGTTTCTCCAAGTGAAACCAAACTTTGTCACCCACCAGAAACTTATGTGGCACCCGATGTTGATCATGGCGCTTCTTGTACTTAGCATTAGAATTTTGTAGAATATCCTGAAACTATTGGTGAATATGTTGGATATGCTCAATGAATAGGGTGCATTTTTTATATTCTGGTGGAGTAGGGGATGATTCATTCAAGGTGGTTGCTAGGGGTAGTGCAACATCCATGGGGCCCAATGGTTGGAATCCCAACCCCACCTGAAAGGGTATGTGGCTAGTTGAGCTATGTAGGGCTCGGTTGTAGCTATGATAGAAAAAGTGAAGACTCTCATACCATGTGCAAGGGTGTTTTTAATTATACATGTGCATGATACGTACGATCATTCGATTGATGACCTCAGTTTGGCCATCTGTCTGGGGGTGGAAGGTAGTGGATTTGGTGATCTTGGTATCCAACAATCACCAGAAGCTTGACCAGAATATGCTGAGGAACAGAATTTCACGGTCTGAGATAATGTTTTGTGGGATCCCAAAATGTACCCATACTCATTCAAGGAAGATCTTAGGAGTGTCTTCTATTTTTATGTTCTTCTTGCAGGTGGCTAGAATCACCATCTTGGAAAAGCGATCAAAAACCAAACAAACACAGTCATTTCTCCTCTTGGTGGATGGGAGGCTCGACATGTAGTCCATTGCAATGGATTCCCACTTCCTATCAGGAGTATGAAGAGGGTTGTATAGGCCCTATTTCTTTGTGGTTGGTTTGGAAATAGCATAGGTAGTACATGACCTGATATATGTGCCAACATCTTATCAAAGTTTCTTCTAGTAGAAATGTTTCTGCAACGCTCTCATTGTCTTTTCAACACCAAAGTGTCCTTTCACCCGACTGTAGTGATCTTCACAAATAAACTTCACATGCTCTCTTGATTGAACAGAGAGATGGCCCAGACGACATAAAATCTCATCCTGAAGATGAAAATTAGCGACCGTTGAGTTGGCACCGAACATTTGGTAGGTGGTGGAGAAGTCAGGCTCTATCTCATAGAGGTGGGGCCATCCAGAGATCTCATGGCCTCAAGAGTATAGCACCGTGGTGAATGTCATCACTAGAGGTCGGATGAGGAAATCAACAACTCATTTTGTACTTTCTATTTTCCACTTGATGTTGAGGTGGAATTGTTGTAAGTATGTTGACCACTTCTCATGATGGTTATTCTGCAATTTTACTTGGGTCTGCATGAACTATAATGGCTTGTGATCAATGTGGATGACTATCTCCTTCCCAAAATGTAATGTATCCACTGACAGTAGGCTTGCACAATGGAGTACATTTATTTTTCATAAGTAGGGTACTTACAAACAACATCTGAGAGTGTCTCACTATGATATGCCATGGGGTGGTCATGTTGAGTGAGAACGATGCCACCAACATAGTGTGAAGAATTTGTATCGATCTCAAAGGGATGTTGTAGGTTCAGAAATGAAAGTATTGGAGATGAGCACAAATGATTCTTCAATTCCTCAAAGATTTGTTGTTGGGAAATTCCCAACACAATTTTTTCCTTACTGCCACCCCTAGTTACTTGGCTGAGGGTCAATGCGATATGAGAGAATCCCAACACAAACCTGTGATATAAATTGGTGAGGCCCAAGAAGGTTTTAATTTCAGTAAGTGTGGTTGGGGATAACCAGTAAAGGATGACCTAGATCTTGGTTTGATCCACATGCACACCATGTTGATCAACAATGTAGCCTAAGTAATGGACCCTTTCCATGTTGAAGGAGCATTTTTCCAAGTTTGCATATAGTTTGTGTTGTCGTAGGGTGTGCAGAACCTCTTGAATATTTTTCAAGTGTTTCACCCAAGTCTTGTTGTAGATGAGGATGTCATCCAGATAAACCACTAAAAAATTATTGGTGAATGGTCATAGGATATCGCCCATCATCCTCATAAAATTTGTCGGATCATTTTTCAAACCAAAAGGCATGACCATCCATTCAAAAATACCTTATTTTGACTTCAAGGTTGTCTTCCATACATCTGTCTTCTCTATTGGGAACTGGTGGTAGAAAAACTTCAGATCAATCTTACTAAAGTATTTGGCCCTTGTGAGATGATAAAGGAGGTCGTCGATTTGGGGAATTGGGTATTGGTTTCAGACTGTGATTTTATTCAAGGCGTGGTAATCAATGCAGAGTCACGAGGTCCTGTCTTTATTTTGCACTAGCATGATTGGGCTCCCACAAGGTGATGATTTGGGATGTATGTGCCCCTTGTGGAGAAGTTCTTGGATCTACCTCTTGATCTCCTCATTTTCTAATAGAGAGCGATGGTAGACTAGCCACCCCAATAGGAGAAGAGAAGATATTTGAGTATTATTCCATGACCTTATCCGCTTTCTTCTATTTATTGGAGAGATCGATTGTGGAGGCCCTGGATGTGGCTATGATATTTCACTCACTCTGAGAGCGAATCACGAAGAATAAAAATTTCCCGGTGTGAGAGATGACCTTCCTGCATTGCTTGGTAGAGATCAAGGAAATAGTAAAAGGAGGAACTACCTCAGGTATCCTGTACAATTTCCTATTCAAAGTAATAATAACACTACAAGGCCTAGACTCATATACACCATGACGTTTCCATAAATAAGGTTGGCCCAAAATAACATTACAAACTTCGAGAGCAGAAACATCACACAATACCTCTCCTTTGAAGGGCTTGATGTTGTACAATAGTCGACACTATTAACTGATGTAGAGATTTCTTCCTTGGTAGATCCATCCAATGGTGTAGGGTTTTGGGTGTGGCATTGTCTATAGGGTGAACCGCTTGACAAGCTATGCTAAGATGAGGTTCTTCTGGATACTACTATCAATGATGAAGTATAGTGGGGTGACTTTCACCCACATCTATGAATGGAAGAGGTGCTCACCCTCTTCTGACTTGTCTAGTTCACCAATTTGGAACTTTGTAAGGTCTCTTCAAATAAAGCTTTATAAAAAAAAAAGAAAAAATTGATTAGAGAAATGATATCCTAACATTTTCACCATTTCATAACCAACATATAACCATTCATAACCAACATATAACCATTCAGATTAATTAAGATTTATGAGAAGATCATAATAAATTATATAACACAACATATAAATGAAAATACATACCTCTAAGTGATGCTACTAGTGTTCTCCAACTCTGTTTAATGCTCTACCCAAAACCGTCTAACCACCCATCCAGCTAAGAATAGAGCCTCTTTGGCTCCCTAGCTCCAAGATTCCGTAAGGATTCCTGGCCCCCGAGCCCAAAAATCCCAGAAACAAGTGCCCCCTTGTAACAGTCCTACCACAAGCTTCTCCAGCCAAAACCCATAATACAGTCCTCCAATCTCCCCCCCCCCCAAAATATATCCCTTCAAACTGCCCCAATACAGTCTCATAATACGAAAAATAATGGTCCCTCCAAAAGTCCCCTTCTCCCGAGTGTTTTTCCCCTCATATCCTCCTTTTCCTTTTTCCCCATTCACCACCTTCTTCCTTTCATTAAGACTCACCCACCTTATCCCTCCATTTAATGCCAACCACCTTATCCCCTTCTCCTTAATGGTTCCATCATTTAATATGTTAAGTTTTCATTTAATAAATTTAAATCCATTAACCAAATATTTAATGAGTTAATTAATTAATTAATATACATTAAACAATTAATAATTCAAGGCAATTAATTAATTAATTAATTAAACTTAATATACTTTAAACAATTATTTAACTATGACAATTAATTATTTAACTAGGGTTGTTACATACACCCACCCTTCAGGAAACTTCATCCCGAAGTTAAAGTATTTTAAGATACAAGGGAAAGACACAGGGTTCACACATTCATCTCCAATAACCAACATTATCAGTAGGTAAGCCAAGAAAACTCACACATACTAGTGTACATGTGTAAGAAATATATGTGTAGCTAGTACATACAAGTCTCGTGCATGTACTAATGACAATAACTATCACCTCTATAGTAATTTTTGTATGCATTCAATCCATTCAACAAGATTATTCATTGTATAAAAGATAATAACCCAATCAAATGTTTGCGAAATCCATTAATTACAATTATCTAGATCAACAATGTTATTTAGACAATTGTATTTTGGTTAATTAATTATGAATATTCATATATACACATTTTATTTTCAGAGCGAAAAATAATAAATTCCACCATAAGGAAAATATCCATACATTTTCAACTATTTCTACTCATCTTTCCTCCCTAGCTTAGTTCCATCTTCCATTCCTATCCTTCCTCTACTGGACTATCTTGGAGCATCAACTATATTGACCTAAATCCAAATAGAACCCATAAGCGGAAGTGTCACTATCTTGACCAAGCTTCCCCAGCAGGCAACTGACAGTCATCATCACACATCTAGGGGAGCGTGAGCTAACACCGTCCTCCCATAACTCTAGGTTTCAGAGGATACACGGTGGGAAATGCCTCCATCCCTCCTAACAAGACTAGGGTCCACACCCTATAATGGAATATACAGTGGCACCATGTTGTTGGGAGTTTTGTCATCGTTTATTTGGTTTTAGGCAGTCTCACCACCTAAAATCCTGCACTGGTCCATATATCATAACATTGCATTCAAAACAATAAAATTTCACATACAAAGATTCATACCATATTTTTTCTCGGTCAGTGGTCATGACATCCACTTTTATTACCATTATCTCTTGGCTATTTCATATCCCAATGGCCTGTAGATTAGTATGTAACACAACTCATACATATCTATGCATTATCATCATGTAATTTCATACAACCATAGTTTCAATTTAGTATCCTCGTACCAACAACTTTAACATCAAATTTTTCAAGTTATAAATAGATCTTATAATATCCCATAATTCAATTAGCATTATCCATTCATAGAATTATCATTTACATAATATATTGCATCATATACAACATCATTCAAATAACATTTAAACCTTCATAGGATTCGCATTCACATAGTATATCGCATCCTATCCTTCATCATCAATAACATTTTAAACATTCATATAATTTACATTCACATAGTACATCACATCATATCCATCATCATCAATAACATTTAAATATTCATAAAATTTACATTCTCACAATATATCGCATCATATCCATCATTATTCAAATACATTTAAGCATTCATAAAGGTTCATACATCTTAAAAGTTCAAGTGTATCATTTAATAGTTTCATTGTGAATAGAAAATAAAGGTGTTTAGGCCTCAGGTAATCCTATCTGTCTAAGTCAAAAGGTGGTGTTACATACTCCCAACCTTCGAGAAACAATTCTCGAGGTGGTCAAAAAAGTGGGGGATAATCTTGTCATAATGTCTCAGCGTCCTCCCAAGTAGTAGATCCTAGACTATACTTGTCCCACTGGGCCATAACTTGGTCTACCAAACTGTTACTGAGTCGGACTCTATGGTCCAATATATGTAAGAGTTCTACCATGAGGGTTCTCATGTCTGATACTTGCAATTCCTTCCAATTTAGTTTATTTGATTCATCAACAACATAATGACCTAGAACAGATACATGAAAAACATTATGAGTTGTATGCAAGTGGGGTGGCAGTACGAGACGAAAGGCAATGGGTCCAATTTTCTCTTGGATTTTGAAAGGTCCTATAAATCGAGGTGACAAATTTGTCCCCTTCCTTAACCAAATGGTACTCCTATTAGGCCTGATACGAATGAAAACCAGATCTCCCACTTTATAACTTCAGTCAGTCCTATGTGCTTTCGCATAAATTTTTTGTCTATCCTATGCTTCTTTTAGTCTCTTCCTAATTTGAATTACTTGTTCATCCATATCTTGAATCAAATCTGGCCCAACTATTACTCGGTATTCTAACCTATCCCAACTCAATGACATTCTGCATGGCCTTCCATATAGAGATTCATAGGGTGGAATTCCGATGGAGCTATGAAAACTATTATTATAGGCAAACTCTACCAAAGGTAAGTATTTCTCCCAATGGGTTTGATTATCCATGACATACATCCTAAGCATGTCTTCCATGACTTGATTTACTCTCTCAGTTTTCCCATATGTTTCAAGATGATAAGTTGTGCTTAAGTTCAACTGAGTCCCCAACACTAACTACAAACTTGTCCAAAACCTAGAAGTGAATCTGGAGTCCCTATCTGAAATGATCTTCTTAGGTATCCCATGCAAACAAATGACCTCACTTACAAACATGTCTGCCACATCAATGACATTATAAGTGTCTCTAATGGGAATAAAATGAGCACTCTTGGTTAACTTATCAACTATCACAAGAATGGCATTGTGTCTATGAGATGTGAGCGACAACCCCACATCAAAATCCATGGAAATGACTTCCCACTTGGAAATAGGAACATCATGTGGTTGTAGGAGACCTGTCGGGTGATGGTGGTTGACTTTCACTTGTTGAGATTCTAGGAATTTGGTGATGAAATGGACTACATCATGATTCATGCCTACCTAGAAGAAGAGCTTCCTCATGTCTGTGTACATTTTCTTCACACCCGGATGCACACACTAAAGTGCTCTATGGGATTCCTTCTGTATGATTCTTCGAATATCCCCACCTTCGGGGACATACATCCTTCCTCGATATATTAACAGTCCATCTTCTTCCATACTATATCCTTCATACTTTGGATCTAATTGAATCCCACTCTTGAGGTTTGAAGTAACCTTTAAATACCAACTATCTCCAAGGAGTTGCATCAACACGCGTTCCCTCATATTGACTTTTAAGGGTACCAAGGAGAAGACACGTGGTCTCCTACTCAAGGAATCTGTGACCACATTCTCTTTTCCCTTGATATATGAAATACCAAAATTGTACTTACTCATGAACTCACTCCATCCCCTTTTCCTAGAATTCAGATCCCTTTGAGTGAAGAGATGTTTCAAAATTTGATGGTCCATTTTGAGCTCAAAGTTTCGCTCTACTAGATAGTGCCTCCAAAGATTTAGAGCTAGCATTACAACGGCCATTTCTAAATCATGAGTAGCATAAAGCTCTTCATGTTTCTTCAAATTCCTTGATGCATAAGCTATCACTCCTCCATCCTGCATTAGCATGATCCCTAACCCTTGCTTCGAGGCATACATGCAGACTGTGACGTCCTTTTCCATATCCAACACTCGTAGAATTGGCGCACTAGTTAGTAACCTTTTAAGCTCGATGAATGCACTATCACATTCTTCTGTCCATTCATACCTGACCCCCTTGTGCTGAAAAGTGGTGATGGGTTTCACTATTTTAGAGAACACTTCCACAAACCTTTGATAATAACCTGCTAGCCCCATGAAGCGTCTTACCTCATGCGCATTTTTTAGCACTGGCCACTCCATAATGGCCTTTACCTTTTCTGGGTCCATGAAGATTCCTTCCCTAGAAATGATATGACCTAAATAGTGGATTTCTTTCTAGAAGAAGGAACACTTTGACAACTTCCCATACAATTTGTTCTCTCTAAGGAAGGACAACACCACTTGCAAGTGTTCCTCATGCTCTCTTCATTTTTGGAATAGATGAGGATGTCATCTAGAAATACTTGTACAAAATGATCTAAGTACTTCTGGAATACGTCATTCATGAGGCTCATGAATATTGTTGCCATGTTTTTTAATCCCAATGGTACTACCATGAACTCATAATGCCCAAACCAAGTTCGGAAGGCAGTTTTAGGAATATCACCTTCCTTAATCCTTAACCGGTGATACCCTGATCTAAAATCAATTTTTGAGAATACTGTTGCTCCTTTCATCTGATCAAAGAGATCATCTATCGGTGGAATTGGGTACTTATTTTTCACTGTAGCATGGTTCAAGTCCCTGTAATCTATACATAGTCGTAAGGAACCATCTTTCTTCTTCAAAAAAATTACTAGTGCACCCCAAGGTGATACACTGGGCCTTATTAGCCCTAAGTCGAGTAGCTCTTTCAATTGCATCTGCAACTCACAATTTTTTGGCATTGACATTCGATACAGAGTCTTGGAAATTGGTTCTACACCAGGTTTTATCTCAATAGTAAAATCAAGCTCCCACTAAGGAGGTAACCTAGGTAATTCATTCGGAAAAACATCCTTAAATTCTGACAATATCAGGTACTGATCCAAGGAGGGTCCTTTCCTTTCATTCACTACTTCAACGACATAAAGTTGACACCCTTGCCTCATGCATCGCTTAACCTTCATAGTTGAAATTAAGCATAGACACACCTTTCTCCCTACACCCGAGATCTCTACCGGCCTTCCTTCATCGTCAACACAAAGAACCCCCTTTTTGAAACAATCTACCATAGCTTGATGGGCTTCTAACCAATCCATTCTAATGATTAGGTCATACATGCTGAGAGTAGTGACAGATACCTTCAACCTAGTAGTACACAGTCCTAGGTCTACTAGACAATTATCAACACTAGGTCCTACCACTTGTTTTTCCCCCTAAGCCATCTCAACTTATTTAAACTCGTTGTGCTCGTAGGCTGCCAACCCACTCTTTTCTATTGCAAATGGTGAAATGAAACTATCTGTAGCACCAAAATCAAATAAAATTTAAACATTGATATGATTTAGCATACCTGATGATTCCACCATCGTGGATTGATGTTCTTCCTGGCGATTATTAACTGTTGCATAAATCTGGTGGCTAGCACTTACTCTTCGCATCACGACCTTTCCTTCTCTATGAACAAATTCTGATTGTAACTCTGGGCAGTCACACTGGTAATGGTGTCCTCCACACCCCCAACATGTAACACAATATGGAACCTACGCACTACTCTATGATGGTCTCCAAAATGAGTTCCTTCCCATGGAACCCCTGCCCCTACTAGCTTCTCCCTGAGATGGTCATGGACCTACCTATGTCATTGGTGATGAACAGGATGCTACACTCATTGAAATTGAAATACCTATGGCGACTATACCTGGTGTGACTCTATTACCATATGGAGGTGGCCTTGATCTCCCTCCCCTAGAAAATGTCCTAGGGTCCTTCCACATGAATCCAAGGTGATGTGGAAAGTTCGACCTCATACCTCAATTTAAGTTCATGTGTTTCTCAGCACAATGAGCATTTTCTACTACTTCCGCTACCGAAGATGGTTTCCACATCCGCACCATGGCCTTTATCTTAGGGTCTAACCCATAGACAAAGTGTTCTGCCTGTCGTTGATCATTATCCATGTATGAAACATATTTGACAAATTCCATAAACTTGATATCGTATTCTTATACGGTCCTATTTCCCTGTACTAGAGCATGAAATGCTCCCACCTTTTATTCCTCATAGTAAGCTGGTAGATATTTCCTTCGGAACCTCTCCTCAAAAACATCCCAAGAGACGATGTACAGGGTAAGGTGCAATTTCCTCTCCAGGTTTCCCCACCAGTTCAAGGCACTATCTCTCAACTGAAAAATTTCTATTTTCACCTTCGACGTGGACGCATAGTCTCTTAAGGCGAAACACCTTGTCATGCCTTCCAACCATGACTCGGCACGTTCACTGGCACGACCCTTGACAAACTCTAGAATTTTGATCTTCTGCAGTTCTCTAGTGACGTTTTTGGGTGGAGGCCCTCCCCCTAAATCCCTTGATGCTTCTGGATTACCCATTCCAGATGGTGGGGGCTCCACTTTGATCCCTGCTAGTTGACGCCCCTTTAAAGTCTCATTTATGGCATCCAAAGAGCACAGAATGAGGGCCAATTCAGGCGATGGTGGTGGCAGGGTTGGCAATATCCGCGTCAATGCCCCTCTGCCTTGATTTCCTCTAATCCTAGCCATCCTTTATACTTGAATCTACATCAACCAAAGTTTGTCAGGGTGAGTCTAGGAAATTTCACATTTGCACAACTTAAACTAGAAAACAGGGTTAGGCGTAATTTTTTTTTTTTACTTGTCTTTAAACAGACGTTACTCTCTTTAGGGGAAGTGGCTAGGTCAGGGTTGAAAGCTTATAAGCTTGATGTTTTCCCCTAAGGAGACTACTGACTCTCTTGCATGTGATCAACACATTTAACCTATCATTATTATCATGGCACAATGGTGTACGGTCCTTCGTAAAAGCTCTATACTCGGTGGATAGGCCACCGGTTCAAAACTCGTCCACTCCAACAAAATTTAATCAATAAAATATGGAAGATTTAATGTGGTGCAATGGTATTCGGGCCTTTGAGAAAGGACTGCACTTGGTGAAGAGGTCTTTGGTTCGAGTCCTTCTAACTCCAACAATTTATTAAAAATAAAAAAATTATTAAAAAAAAATAAAATTTATTAGTAACATAATGTTATGTTAATTATTAAATATTATTAAATATGTTAATGTTAATTACACATTTAATTAATTAATCCTTCAAATCACTAGTTAATTAGTTACTAATTAATTAATTACTATTATCAATGCTTTGAAATAAATTAAAATTTGAAATTAGTTACTTAAATTTTAAAATTTAAATTGAAATTATTCATTTAAAATTTAAATCTAAAATATCAAAAATGTTTTAAATAATTAAAACCCAAAGGGTTTAAAATAAAATTAAAATAATTAAAAATTAAGAAAAATAAAAAAATAAAAATAAAAAAAATAATAATGATAATGAAAAAATAAAAAAAGTAAAAAAAATCGAATAACCCTGGGGCATTGTGGGACCTCGCATAAGGCCCACGTGCCCCCCCCCCTCCCTCCCCACCTTCCCTCTTTTTGACATGTCCAACATAATAATAATAATAATAATAATAAAAAGCTAAACGAACGTTAACCCTGCCCCGTGCATAGAATCCTCATTCTCATTTGCATGACTTCTGCCATACCTCCCTTTTCGCTTTGTGCATAACCTACCTCTGCTCTACTGTGCACACAAAAATGAGTTCATAGGTTGTGACCTCGGCTCCATGGTTGACCGCCAGCCATAGAGAATCTTCTCTTACTATCTGTAGTATCCACCCTACCCTTTACAGATTCAAACTCCTCTTCTTGGAAGACTCTCTTCCCATGCACATGCCACCAGAAGGGTATGACCATGGCCTCTAGACTGTCTTGTCGAGGTTTAAATTTGGTCTTGTTTGGTCACTGGTCATTTTTTCCGTGGGCGCGTTGGTTTTGGACCATTCCTCAAGGCTCGATGCTCGGTTTTTGAGCACTGACTTTGGTGGATTAGTGCTTGGGTTCTTTGTCTTTGGTGGTGAGATATATGGAGTGGTGTTGGGTTTGGCATTGGGCTTGGTTACTTAGGTGCCAACTTGTATGTGGTGCCTATGTAAAGGCCTGGGGGCTTGGTCCTTTGCGGGCTCCTCCTTCGTCGTCTTTTCTATTTCTATGATATTTTTTTTGTTGTTGTTTGTTGTCTGTAATTTTTGACAATTTCAATCGAAATTTATTGTGTCATCTATTACCTATTCATGGGAGTTTTGAGAGAGGGGCACACCACTTATACAGTTCGTGGGGTTATGAGGTTGGTGTATACAACTCGTGTGGTCAGAGAAGGGGTCCGCTCAGGTCTAGATCTGCTGCCAACAACCATCAAATCGTGCTTTCCTTTTCTATTTTGGGTGCTAAAAGAGGGGGCACTATAGTCAAGAGTTATTTGCCTAGATCCACAACCATATTACTCAATAAATGGATCCAAGAATCTAAGTTTTTCTTTAATATATTTTCTGTTATCACGATTCTTGGGCGTAGTGCACAACTTTGGCTTACAGGCTCCCTCCTTGGCACTTTGTATGAGCTCTGTGATGTGTGTTGTCTGCTTGTTTCTTGGTCTCATATGCTTGGACCTGTAGTTACTTTGGATTTGAATTGGATATTGGGTCTTACGGCCTCAAATACTTTTTCACTTCTTTTATCTTATCACGATTCTGGGCTTCCTCCTCAGCGCCTTGTGTTTGTGATCCCTAGTGTGGGCGCGCTTAATATCTTGGCATCTTGGTTCATGGTGTATGGCATGTGCACTAACTTTGGTTGTATGTGCATGCAGGTACTCAACCGCTATAGAAAAAAAAATCCCTTTTGTGGGCTCGAACTCCTTGTGGCTTGGCACTTGTGTGCTTGGCTTGTGATGTGTTTGTTCTCGGGTGTATGCTTGGAAATCGATGCATAGTGAAATGAATAGTGAAATGAATAGTATCCCATGTGGGATCCTCCATGGTGCCTTAGCATTGAGTTGGTGCTTGGACATGTGACTTTCTATTGATGATCCTTGGTGTAGCTCTCAGTCAGGTGCTAGGAGAAAACACATTTTTATCCTTAATTTTTGTTTTTGTTTTTATATTTATATTATATAAGTACATGGAATGGAAAGAGCTGGGTCCTTGCACCTGGATTTGGTGATTTATGTGTTGTTTTGTTCTCGACATGTGGACTTGGATTTTGACATGGTTTAGTATGTTTACATTTAGACTAGGTCACTTGTGTGCACACATTTTTGTTTTCATTATTTATATTTATATGTATATTTTTTTTATATAGTTTAAATAAATATATTTTATATATGTTTATTTATATACAATTATTTATACCTCTATTTATAATCTCAAGGGAAGAGAAGAATTATTTGGGGAATCATTATATATATGTGTGTGTCTGTGTGGGTGTGTGTGTGTATCTATATATATACTAGAAAAATTGTGTGCTTTGCTTGCAGGTTAGGTGGAGCTGGAGCTGGAGCTTTGAGTTTGATCTTGGCCCTCAGGCCCAGATTTATATCTAATTAAAGGGTTTCAGGGCCCCTCTCTCAAGGTTTTCAGGTTGCAGGTTCTCAAGGTTGATTTCAATATATATATACCCTGAACAATTTATTCAGGGTTTCAATATAACTAAATAGAAGTTGTTTAAATTTTTGGGTGGGGATTTTTTTAAATTTTTGGGTGGGTAGGTAGGCCCATGGCTCCAAATTTTAAACCAAGGCTCTGATACCATGTGTAAGGTCTCTTCAAACAGAGCCTTGTAAAACAAAAAAAAAAATTGATTAGAGAAATGTTATCCTAACATTTTCACCATTTCATAACTAGCATATAACCATTCATAACCATCATATAACCATTCATAATCGGCATATAACCATTCATCTTAATTAAAATTTATGAGCAGATCATAACAAATTATATAACAGAGAAAAAAAATGAAAATTCATACCTCGAACTGATGCTACTTCTATTCTCTAACTCTGCCTGATGCTTTGCCCAAAACTGTCTAACCACCCAACCAGCTAGGAGCAGAGCTTCTCTGTCTCCCTAGATCCAGGATTCCGTAATGATTCCTAGCCCCCGAGCCCAAAACTCCCAGCAATAGGTTCCCCCTTGTAACAGTCCTACCACAAGCTTCTCCAGCCAAAACTTGTAATACAATCTTCCAATCTCACCCCCCAAAATATATCCCTCCAAAATGCCCCAATACAGTCTCCTAATATGAAAATAATGCTCCCTCCAAAAGTCCCCTTCTCCCCAGTGTTTTTCCCCTCATATCCTCCTTTTCCTTTTTCCACATTCACCACCTTCTTCCTTTCATTAAGACTCACCCACCTTATCCCTCCATCCAATGCCAACCACCTTATCCCTCCATTCAATGCCAACCACCTTATCCCATCTCCTTAATGGTTCCATCATTCGATATGTTAAGTTTTCATTTAATAAATTAAAATTTATTAAACTTAAGTTCATTAACCAAATATTTAATGATTTAATTAATTAATTAATTAATATACATTAAACAATTAATAATTCATGACAATTAATTAATTAATTAATTAAACTTAATATACTTTAAACAATTATTTAACTATGACAATTAATTATTTAACTAAGTTTGTTATAGCTTGGTGGTAGAAATGGTGGCAGTGGGTTTCATGTCAATGATCTTTCTTCCCCTTTATATTTCTGATTCATATTCAGAGCCCGCAACTGACTGAGAGGATTTCACTTTGGCCAACAATGACTGCTTTGAGAGGAAAACAATAGTGTTATTCCAAGGGCTCTTATGGAAGTCACACCACTTCCTAATATCATTCTTTTTCTTTCTAGTGTCCTTCTTTTCTTGCATATTGGAATGGTTGTCTTGATATTTTCCATATTTTCTCTATCCTTTGTTGTGTGGGTTGGGGCCGCCCTTTCCTGTCTTTTGCTATGAGGGGTTCCTAGGACCAAATTGTCACATCTTTTGTTTGAGCTTCTACTCAATTTTGACGATATATTGATAGGCTGCACCCAACGACGAGATGTCCATAAATTCCATTTTTGTCTATATGTATCTATGTAGAGAACTACAATACTTGAGCACCAGATGTATCTATGAATCTTTTATACCCAACTTGGTGTGCAAGGTATGGAAGATATTTGTGAACTCTTGCACTTCTTGGTCTCGTTCTTGCCGCAGTGTGCTCCATTTGGTATACAAGTCATCATAACTTCTAACAGGGTAGTATTGTTCCTTAATAACATCCCTGAATGATTGCTAGGTGGTCGTGACTGTAAATAATGAGGGTTCCTCTGTTTCCTTTTTCCCACAGAAAGTTTCCCACCAATCTTTGACACCGGGAAAAACTTTGAGGAGCGTAAAAGTAATCTTTTCTCTATTCGAAAAGTTATGGACAGAAAAATACCCCTCTAGTAGATTCAACCACTTGTCTACAACATATCCGTCTATCTGACCTTCCAATATAGGAATATCAAAGTTTATTTGTACCTTGAAGGGGGTGGCACCTCCACTCGAGGAATATGCATCGCCTAGTGGTAGCCGCCAAATGATTTGCATGAAACTATCCATCATCTCATTCTTTTGTTACATGAGGTCTTCCTCAAGCAACATTTTGAAAGGATCTCATGTCCCATCATATTTCATTTCTCCTTCCATGAGAGGTCTCTTGGGCGTTCGACATATTTTTTCCTCAATATAAGCAAGCTCAAGACCAAATCCTATGTACCCTAACCTTGTCAAGGGCATGCATTAAGACGACAAGGAGAAGACCGCTCTGATACCACTGATCTAGATTTTATGAGAAGAAAAAAATGAGTATAGATTATTAAAATATTCTTAACACAAAATAACAGAGATACAATAAACCTGGTTTTCTATTGAGTAAGGAAATAAGTTGAAACCATAAAATGTAGTGGAAAACAAGCTTGTTGGAATGGTGGCAGCTTGTCTCTTAGAAGAGATGTGACGGTTGTGCTTATTCACAAGAAGATTATTAAAATGAGGCTCTGAAGGCATTTTTACAATAATCAGGAATGTCAAAAACCTTAGACATCCAAAAAACTAACCCTAGGAGATGAAGCGCCAAAAGTTATGTGGGCGCCATTTGGGTAAGTTAATACATCAACTTCCTGGGATCATAACTTTTTCATAAAATATTTGTTTTAGGAGAACGATAACCCATTGCAAATGTGTCATCGAGGAGATTCATTTCAGGGTCTCAATCAAAGCCTTCAATTATCATTGAGAATCCTGATCCTGAAAAACCTTCATTTAGGCCCTCAAAATGGCCCCGCAAGTTAAAAACTGCTAAAAATAGTAAATTACCAAAATTGACAGAAAATTGTTTTGATCCGGTTTGAAAAGGTGGGTGGCCACTGATATCCACCTGGATTAACCCCCCCTATACAAATTTCCTCTATTTTTTGCAAGACAATTGAATTATCACTCTACCAAATGTTGATTGTACTATAACCCCATACTTATAATAATTATGGGATGCGTCTTTGACACCCATACTCTTACATGATTTCAATGATTTTGTTCTTATACACTCAGAAAAAAATAGAAGTTATCTCCAAACAATAATAAATTCAGAAAACCAGGTTTGGATTAATACTCATAAACCATTTCTCAATTGGGTCCCCTCTTAGACACTCACTAGACATTCCCCTCTCTTGTGGATTAATCATCTCCCGTATCTCTCCATATTTTAAGTAGTAGCTGGTGTCACATATATTTACTAAAGTTTAAAAAATACATTTTACATATTACATCGCTTGGCCATACCCATATTCAAATCTAGATTATGCATTAATTAAAACATGGATTATAGTGGGAATGTTACACATAGAAAGGAAGTGGTATTGTCAAATGCAACTTGGGGAGAAACATATAAGAGGTGAAGCTACAACAGAACCTAGGTATTCAAATCAAACCACTGATGGTGTGATTCTAAACCATGAAAATATATGTGTTTATGTTTAACATAGTGAGACACCATTTGATTATCGTTTATTGATGTATATTATTAATAAATTAGATACAACCCACCGATAATGGAATTAAGGTACCTAGTACATTATTGCAAGTGAAAATAAATGAGTTGATGTTGAACACTTGTAGAATCCTAGCAATGGAGAAGTGGCTTGTATGACGCAAGAAGCCAATGCATAGGCGACCATCAAGAAAAAATAAACGTTTTAGGAACCCTGATGGGATGAGGTAATAATATAGATGAAGAGAGGAGAATGACACTCAACATCAAGTCAAAGAGGGGATACAAGAGGGTTCCCCTACACTAAATCGAAATATGGGTGTTAACTAGGGATCCCATGGAGGGTAGGCATTATAAAAAACATTATGGTGTGAACAAATTAAGTGGCTAATGTCGCAACTTGACAAGATATAACCTAAGGAATGTATTTTCAAAATAGATAGTAAAGAATGAAAATTGTGGATGTAGGGAAAAAACTTTCCCTATATTCCAATTTTAAGAACACATACCTCAAGTTTAGTGGAAGTCGCCATTTGCATAAAAAAAAATCACGTAATTGTTTCAACACATGTAAACTAGATTCAAGACAATTGAATTATCACTCTACCCAATCTAGATTGTAATACAACCCCATACTTCTAATAATTATGGGATGAGTCTTTGACACCCATACTCTTACATGATTTCAATGATTTTGGTCTTATACACTGAGAAAAAAAATATAATTTATCCCCAAATGATAATAAATTCATAAAACTAGGTTTGGATTAATAGTCATAAACCATTTCTCGATCGGGTCCTATCTTAGACACTCACTAGACATTCCCCTCTCTTGTGTATTAATAATCTCCCATCTCTCTCCATATTCTGAGTAGTATCTCGTATCAGATATATTTACTAAAGTTTAAAGAATACATTTTGCATATTACATCTCTTGGCCATACCCATATTCATATATACATTATGCATTAATTAAACTAGGGATTATAGTGGGAATGTGACACATAGAAAGGTAGTATTTTTTAATGCAACTCGGGGAACAACATATAAGAGGTGAAGCTACTAAAAATCCTAGGTCTTCAAATCAAACCACTCATGGTACAATTCTACACCATGAAAATATATGTGTTGAAGTTTAACATAGTGAGACACCATTTGATTATTGTTTATTGATGTATATTGTTAATAAATTAGATTCAACCCACCGATAAAGATAATGGGACTCAAGGTACCTAGTACATTATTTCAAGTGAAAATAAACGAGTTGATGTTGAACACTTACAGAATCCTAGAAATGGATCAGTGGGTTGTATGATGTAAGCAACAAATTCATAGGCAACCATCAAGAAAAAATAAAAGTTTTAGGAACCCTCGGGGGATGTCGAAATGATATAGATTAAGAGAGGAGAATGAGGCTCAACATCAAGTCATGTCAGGGATACAAGAGGTTTCCCCTACACTGAATATATATATTGAACAAATATCTATAAAAAAGCTAATGACATAAAGACCTAAGTGAATCCAAAAAAGAGAGTTGAGAAAATTTAACTAACTAACTTTTGATAAGAAACAAGGAGACAAACCTAGATCCAATTGTTTGATGTAGATCCCTAGCTTGATAATTTTTCTCCAACTTCAAGCTTCAACACTTTCACGAACCCCTCCACACAAATATAACTACAAGATCGGTAGTTATAAAATCACTAACTTTCAAATGTGCTAATTGAAATTAATTCTATTAGTGTTATAGATAATTAAATTCCCAAATGTAATGATTTTAAACTAAAAAACAAATTTGGATGGGAAATAGAGGCCTTTATTGATTTAACAACAAAGTTAACAAATGTTACAACATGTAACCAGTGTGGCACTACTCCAGAATCGACATCTAGGTTGATGAAGATCAACTAAACCTCCAACTTCTTTGCTCAAATAGGTCCGACAAAGACAAGTGGTCTCTAAATGTCATGATCCTCTCTCATCTACCTCTTGGCTCCTTTTTATAATCTAATAATTGGTTAGAGTAGTTATCCATGGGAAGTAGAGGCTTAGGGTCTCAAGAAACCTCTAGAGCCCACTAAAAATTTAGCAAATTTGTTTATTTGGTAGACAAATAAATGTATATGCAGGTTGGTAAAGAGAAACAAGTGTATTTACATGTGTTGGATAACTGATAGGGTGCATATATATTCATAAATGAGGATTTTTAAGGAATAATAAAGGGGAATTGAATCTACAAGTAGGCAAATGGTATTTGAATTAGGCCAATAGGGAATCAATGCATATGAGGTGGAAAATTATGCTATAATAGATCCCCCCTATTGTGTGAGGTTAGAAGAGTGATTGATGGCTAAAATAAATTATAAAATATAGGGGGTGAGTGTGAATTGGACCAAGGTAGAGTTCTCCAAAGACCTGTCCATAACAAAACCTACAACAAAAAACAAGAGTACTCTCTTCCCAAGGCACACATATCCATGCTTGGGAGTGAAAAACACTTGGTTTTAAAATCAAGTACACTCACGATCCATGAAATATGTATATTAACAGTGATCATGGCCATGAAAATGAATACACAATGGATCCATATCAATGGATGTATGTCTTGGAATGTATGTGTGAGAATCAAATGAGGATATATGGAAATAAGAGATGTATAAAGCAATTACCACTTCATTAGAATATCGATGCACATAAGGAATAAGCCAATGGGTTATAATAATGGGTGGTTAGATATTTAACTGTTTAATAAACCCACTAGGGTAGATATTTAAAATCTTTTTGGTATATGTATATAATAATAATAATAATAATAATAATAATAATAATAATAATAATTTGTTTTTAAGGTAAAGGTCAAACATTAAATTGGTTTATGAGATTCTTTGTTTGTGCAATGAAGGACCCCTCCATCCAGGACTTGTGTTTCTTCTTAATAGATCAAAAGTTCAAATATAGAGAGGGTAGGGTATGTATACCTCAGTATTGCATGGAGGGGGTTCATTGTCCCACAAACAAAGGGATGTCATACACCAATTTAGTGTCTATGAACTTAAAATTAAATTATTATTATTATTATTATTATTATATATGGAGTGGGAGTATTTATCAATTTATTTATAAGTTTACTATATTTATAAAGTATCTCCAAATCCTTTTTTAATTACATATACACACTAATAAACTAATTCTAATTGAAAAATCCAAAATACACATAATTTAGCACTTCACTCAAGGAGCAACCAAAAGGCACTCATATATCTATATCTATATCTATATCTATATATATATATATATATATATATATATATATATATATATATATATATATGGTATTTTTCATAAATAAGTGGCACATGTATGGGATTTTAATGTAAAATGTGTCACATTCTTTTAAGAATAAGTTTTTAATAAAATGTTATCATGTTTATTTTAACAATTTAATTTTTATGAGAGGATATATGAAATTTTAATGGAAAATGTTTATTTTCTTTTATTTTTTTAGGAGGTGGCAAAACCTATCATAATCTAGTTGTTAATAAGTAGTGAGGAAAACTATCATTGGCTACTATCTACTAATGTTGGTTGACTCATCACCATTATTTAATGAAAATAATACTATGTGACTATTTAATAAAATAATATTACATGAAATGACCAAAATGTACTTCTATGGTTTTGGGTTACAACCACAACAAAGATAATGACCTAAAGACCTAACTGAATTCCAAAAACACATTCAAGAAAATTTAACTAACTAACTAACTTTTGATAAGAAAGAATGAGACAAACCTAGATGGGAAAGAGAGGTCTTTATTGATTTAACAACAAAGTTAAGAAATGTTACAACATGTAACTGTTGTGGCACTTCTCAAGAACCGACATCTAGGTTCATGAAGAACAACTCAACCTCCAACTTCTTCGCTCAAATAGGTATGAGAAAGATAAGTGGTCTCTAAATGAAATGATCCTCTCTCCTCTACATGTTGGCTCCTTTTTATACTCCAAGAAGTGGTTAGAGTATTTATCCATGGGAAGTAGAGGCTTAGGGTCCCAAGAAACCTCTAGACCCCACTAAACATTTAGCAAATTTGTTTATTTTTTGGCCAACTAAATGTATATGTTGGTTGATAAAGAGAAACAAGTGTATGTACGTGTGTTTAACAACTGATAGGGTGGATACATCTTAAAAAATGATATTTTTTAATCATTTCTATGGAGGAATAAAGGGGAATTGAGTCTACAAGTAGGGAAAGGGTATTTGAATCAAGGAAATAGGGAATCAATTCATATGAGGTGGAAATGATGTTATAATAGATTCCCCATAATGTGTGAGGTAAGAAGAAAAAATTATGGTCAGAATGCATTATAAAATATAGGGGGTGAGTGTGCAGTGGGACGAGGTATATTTTCCAGACACCTATCCATAATAGAAGCTACAACAAAAACAAGTAAGAGTAATCTCTTCCAAAGGTAGGCATACCCATGATCAAGAGTGAAAAAATAATGGTTGTAAAATAAAGTACACTGCAGATCCATGAAATATGTATACTAGAAGTGATCATGTAAACGGAAAATGAATACACAATGGATCCATGTCAAAAGAGATCAGATCCACAAAGAGATACATAGTGGATGTATGTCTTGAAATCAGAGGATATATAAAACTAAGAGATGTATAAATTGATCTTCCAAAAGTACCAATGTCATAGTGTAACATTCCCCATCTTAATCGAGGAACATTATTATAGGAAAAACACATAAAATTGAAAATTTTCTCCTAAACGATTTCTTGTATCTTACTAGCTAATATTTATACACATATTTAACTAGATTCTATACACATAATGAAATGCATCTACAAAATTCTAAATGAGCATAAATGCATATAATAAAAAAATTTGTAGCACCAAATAAATCATTCACATACACATAGTTAAGCACAACAATAAAATTCATGAAATAACTCAAAAAATAGATAAGCATTTATCTTTTGAAATATTTTTTCAACCAATTTCTTAGGAAGGAAGTTTCACCCAATGAGAGACTTGTTGTTCCAAATCTCAATAGAAATTCACCCTCAAGCTTGGGCTAGGAATCCATAAAATAAGGGTGCCTCTCACATTCCACTCACATCTCACTATCAGACAAACCACTGGTATTCTTCTACAATTGTCTCAAATTTCCTCTATCTCTACTCCTTTTGACCTTCCCAACCTAAGGAATATACCTCCTCATTACTCTCAGTCCATCATGTGTCTCATTCATTTATCATCTCATTCATTTAACATAATATGTCTACCATAGATAACCAGGAATATATCTATCAGTAACTAAAGGGAACTCCCTACTAGGAAAACAACTAGAAACAACAAAAAAACTTATTGTTATAGTGAAACTCCCATAGGATTTAACTCTTCAGGCCTGAAAACCTCGCTCTTCAATATTCAACTCCAAAATACTCCAAAATGATCTGTCATGCTTCAAACTTTTCCTAGCCTTCATTCTCTATCCCTGGTTCTCTTTTTCACTGCTCCATGATTGTTGTTCATTCCCAAAACCGAATGGGAAAATTTGCATGATTTCCCCTATACGAATTTACTCTATTGTTCCTTGATAATTGACTTGTCACTCTACCCAATCTTGATTGTACTACAAACCCATACTTCTAATAACTATGGGATGTGTTTGTGACACCCATACTCTTACATGATTTGAATGATTTTGGTCTTATACACTCAAACAAAAATAGAATTTATCCCCAAATGATATTAAATTCAGAAAACTAGGTTTGGCTTGATACCCATAAAACATTTATCGATTGTGTCCCCTCTTAGAAACTCACTAGACATTCCCCTCTATTGTGGATTAATCATCCCCCATATCTCTCCATATTATGATTACTTGGTATCACATGTATTTATTAAATTTTAGAAAATACCTTTTTCATATTACATCACTTGGCAATATCCATATGCATATCTATATTATGCATTAATTAAACTAGGGATTATAGTGGGGATGTTACACATAGAAATAAAGTGGTGTTGTTGAATGTAACTCAGGGAACAACATATAAGAGGTGAATGATACAGATTTTATGAGCATAATTAAATGAATACAAATTATTAAAAGATGATTAACATAGAATAACAATGATACAGTAAAACTAGTTTTCTATTTAATGAGGAAATAAGGTGAAACTATAAAATGCAGAGAAAAACAAGCTTGTTGGAATGGTGGCAGCTTATCTCTGAGAAGAGATGTGATGACTATGCTCATTCTCAATAAGATGATTACAATGATTCTCTGAAGGACTTTTTACAATAAATAGGAATGTCAAAAACCCTAGACATCCAAAAACCTAACACTAGGAGATAAAGAGCCAAAAGTCACGTGGGCCTCGTTTGGGTAAGTTAGTACATCAACTTCTCGGGCTGTAAATGTTTTATAAAATATTCATTTTAGGTGCACGATATCCCATTGGAAAGTTCTGTACGAGGACTACTGATGCAGGAGCATCGCTCACTCATCAAGCGAGCCAGCACATTGAGAGGAAACAGCGGGACAACGCCAGCACACATTTTGAGATACTTGGGAGTTGTTGCGCCACTCTTTAATGAAGTCATTCATAAATAAGCGCACTTGTATTGTAAAGGGGACCTTGAGCCTTTAAGCTCTCATCCTTAAGTAGATAGGAAAGCATTTAATAGATTTAATGCAGGTAGATAGAATAGTTAAGTCTAGATTAGACAGTTCATCTTTCAAGAGGGAAAACGGATATAGACACCCTCACTTGTACATTGAAGGAGGACTCATTCAGAATTATTCATTCAGGAGTAAGAGGAGAGAGCAAGCAAAGAAATGGTGAAGAACACCCATGTACAGATGTCTTTGAATTAATAGAAGAGAGTCTTTGATTCAATTTCATGGTTGGTGTTGTTTCTCTGTATATGATGTTTACGTGCTCATGAATGTTTGTTTTCTGGTCATGCAATTGCTTTGAATATGCTATGCATGAGGTTTCAAAGGTTCAACTGAAGTCTGAGAGGGGAGAGAATAAGTTTCAATTGTTTCTCTGTCTAAGCCAGGAGATTCCTACATAGAGTGCAGTTGAATTCATCCGCATAGAGTGCGTTGATGGGGCTCGACAGTTAAACCCTTATTCTCATTCACCCAGAAATTGGTTTGGGTTGGTAGATCCATGCAAGGTGTGCACATGCTAGAAGAAGGCTCAGGGTTGCGATTCAGAGAAAAGGGAATTAGGACTGCCATCGTAGGGGAATGCGCAAAGTCGAGGAAGCTTCAACACTTAGTCATGTTCAAAGATTTGTCTACAAGGAGTGAGTGCAACAAGTCCTCATAAAGTCTCTGAAGGATTTAGAGGTGACAAGCTCAGGAGGGATAGTTCCTTTGTGATACAGTGGAGACAGACCCAGGAGAAGGTTCGAACAGGAAGGAAGTCTAGAGCGAAAGAATTCCTCAAGGAGGAGGAATAGACGGTCAGATCTCGCAGGAGGAGATTCACGAAGTCCCATTGACTGTTAGATCTTGGAGAAGTTGTGCGGGAGTTAGACCTTAGGCGCAGGAAGGAAGAACCAAGGGCCATCGGGATTTGGTCTTCGAAGTTAGGAGAGGTAAGAGTTTTATACTTGTTGAAATCGCGATTAGAGATTTCCCGAAGCCATTGGAGTCATCGATCACTACGGGGAGACACGGCACAGGATCCCGAGAAGTCGGGGTTCGGCATTCAGGGTTTTCCAGTGAAAAGGGACGGCGACCTTTGAAATCGCAATCACGTGATTCCCAATAGAGTGGACAGAGAAGGTGACATGGCAAGGAAATAGTGCACGTGTGGATTAGAGTTTGGGGTTTGGGGATTTGTGGTGCAAGTGAACTGTGGCATCATGTATGACGATTTCTCGATAAGTCAAAGGGAAGATCACAGGAGAAAAGAGTTATGTGGGTATCGAGAACTTCTAACAGGAAGTTGATGAGTAGTTTGACTCATTCGAGCCTGGGAAGTAGAAGGTCCTGGTGGAAGCAGTTTGCCTATGAGCGGTAGAGCGAGCACCAAGTGGTATCAGAGCCGGATAAGTTCTCTATTTTCTGTAGCAGAGAAGGAGAAAGAAGAATACATCATGCCACCCAGGGGAGAAAGGAAATCGCCTGATCCAGAGGACAGGGATGTGCAAAGAAGAGGTAGGTCGGCAGGGAATCCGGAAATGGAGCAACAGATGAGATATCTCCAAGCAAGGCTTGAGGAGATGGAGACTGCACAAAGACGCGGAGTTGGTGCAGGGGATCTTAGTGATTCTGAAGTTGAAGAGGAAGCTGGACATGAAGAAGAGGTCACAGCAGAGGATGTATCAACCGAGTAGTTGATCAAAGCCATTGCCAGAATGAGTTCCAAGACCAAAATGGATATTCCAGCTTACGAAGGAGGCTTGGATGCAGAAGAGTTGTTGGACTGGATCAGAGCTCTTGATACCTACTTCGATTATGAAGATATCGAAGAGGATAAAAAGGTAAGACATGCTCTTACCAAGTTGAAGGGACATGCAAATTTATGGTGGGACGAGCTACAGGTAGATAGACATTCCAAGGGTAAGCAGAAGATTAAAAGCTGGGATAGAACGATTGCTAAGATGAAAGCGAAGTTCATCCCCAGAGATTACTAGGTCACTCTGTTCAGACGAATGCAGAACCTGAGACAAAAGTTGATGATGGTGAAGGAGTACACCGAAGAGTTCTACAAGCTCAATATCTGAGTAGGTCATCGAGAGAGTGATGATGAAAAGGTATCCAGATACCTGAATGGGTTGAGATATGACATTCAGGATGAATTAAGCATGGAAACTATTAGAACGGTTGAAGATGCTTATCAGATGGCTCTGAAAGCTGAGGAGAAGCTGAGCCGTAAGCAAGGACAATGAGAGCGAGGCAGAAGTCAGCCCAGAGGTAAGGCAGTTGCCCAAGAGAAATATCATAAGCACAAGGAGGAATGGAAGAAACCCCAAGGTAAGATTGAGAGAGGTGGAACCTCACAGCGAGGACAACAATATGCTGAGCCGAGGAGACAGCATACAGAGCAGGGTGACGGATATGCTGACACAAACACTTTTCCTCGTACCAGAGGAAGAGGAAGAGGCTGAGGAGGAGTCATCACATGTTTCACATGTGGGAAGGATGGACATAAAGCCGTTGATTGTCCAGATAGGAAAATGAACAGAGGAGGAGCTCACATCGCTGAGGCACAGAGGCGTGATGTTGAGAATGAAGACACCAGAAGTGGGAAGTCACCGACGGTGTATAAAGTTCTTTTGACACCCGAGAAAGAGGTGGAGGATGTATCTCAGAGAACCAGACTGTTCAGGACCACATGCAAGACCAAGGGCTGGAAGTGCAAGGTCATTGTGGACAGCGAAAGCACCGACAATCTCGTTTCAACTAAGATGGTAGAAAAACTGGAGCTGGAGACGACTGATCACCCGAGTCCATACAAGGTCTCATGGCTACAAAAGGGACATCAGGTGAGTGTCACTAAACAATGTTTAGTTGAATTTAAAATTGGGGGATATAATGATAAGGTCCTATGTGATGTCATTCCCATGGATGTCTGTCATGTATTGTTGGGTAGACCATGGCAATATGACCAGAATGTGGTTCATGACGGAAGGATGAACACATACACTTTGGAAAAGGATGGGAGGACACACAGAATGCTTCTGATAAAGGATAAAGAAGTGAAACCGGAAGTAAGTGACACCATACTCCTCATGAGTGGGAAGGAGCTTATCACAGAGATAGAGAAGAAGGAATATCCACAATTCTTTGTGGTCAGGAAACCGAGAATTGTCCTGACTAGTACTAGATTGGATGACCTACCTGACGAGATTCAGGAATTGCTGGGAGAGTTCGCTAACATCATCATGGACGAACTACCTCGTTCATTGCCACCGATGAGGAGTGCGAGTCATCACATCAACCTCATACTAGGAGCAAGCTTTCCAAACAAGGCTGCGTATAGGCTGACGCCACAGGAAAACGAGGAAGTCAAGAGGCAGGTACATGAGCTGCTGGATAAAGGAATGGTCAGGGAAAGTCTTAGTCCGTGTGTTGTTCCGACAGTGCTAAGTCCAAAGAAGGATGGTGGCTGGAGAATGTGTACAGACTCCAGAGTGATCAACAAAATTACCATCAGGTACATATTTCCACTGCCGAGAATGGATGATCTGATGGATTGCCTGAGTGGGGAAAATCATTTTTCAAAGATTGATCTTAAGAGCGGATATCACTAGATTCGCATGAGGGAAGGTGACGAATGGAAGACAACGTTCAAGACAAATGAAGGTTTGTACGAATGGCTGGTCATGCTGTTTGGTTTGAAAAATGTACCGAGCACATTCATGAGGTTGATGAATGAAGTCCTGAGGGAATTCACTGGAAAGTTTGTAGTCGTATATATGGATGATATATTGATCTACAGTAAGACAAAGGCTAAACATTTAAAACATTTGGCCATTGTAATGAGGAGGCTACAGAAAGAGAAGCTGTTAATCAACATGAAGAAGTGCTCCTTCATGAAGACAAAGCTCATTTATTTGGGTTTTGTCATATCAGCAAATGAGTTGAAGATGGACCCTAAGAAGGTGAAAGTGATCAAGAATTGGCCATCACCCAGAAATGTTTTTGAGGTGAGGAGTTTCCATGGTTTGGCTAGTTTCTGCTGAAAATTCATTAGAAATTTTAGTGGAATTAGCGCAGCAATGATGGACACAATGAAGAAGTGGCACAAGTATTTTCATTGGACAACTGAGGCTGAGAAAAGCTTCAATCTGTTGAAGCGGAAGATCACAGAGCAACCAATTCTAGTGTTCCCTGATTTTCAAAAGACATTTCAGGTGAAATGTGATGCCAGCGGATATGCTATAGGAGCGGTCTTAAGTCAGGAGGACAGGCCAGTTGCATATTTCAACGAGAAGCTGGATGAAGCAAAGCTGAAATACTCCACGTACAATAAAGAGTATTATGCCATCATACATGAATTAAAGAAGTGGAGGCATTATTTGATCCCAAAAGAATTTGTATCGTACAGTGACAATCATGCATTGCAGTTTGTGAGTCAACAGGAGAAGTTGAACCAAAAGCATGCAAAATGGGTAGAGTACATGCAAAATTTCACGTTCGTGATCAAACACATTTCAGGAACTGCTAACAAAGTGGCTGATGCTTTGAGCAGGAAATGTTTGCTGTTGTAGGAGTTCCAAGTTAAGACATTGGGTTTCGAAAATATTAAGGACATGTATGCTGGAGATGCAGACTTTGGAGAAGTGTATGAAGCAGCTGAGAATCCCGTTCTCAGGGACCGGAGCCCATGGATAGATTTCATGATCCAGAAGGGATTGTTGTTTAGAGGCAACCAGTTATGCATTCTGAATTGCTCCATGAGGGAGAACCTGCTAAAGGAGAAACACAGTGGAGGATTAGCAGGGCATTTTGGCCACGAAAAAACATTTGCCAAGCTGAGCGAATCATATTTTTGGCCAAACATGCGAGAATATGTCAAGAGGTTTGTTGACAGATGTAAGATTTGTCAACATTCGAAAGGAATAAGGCAGAACGCAGGTTTTTATCAGCCATTACCCATACCGGAGAGACCATGGGAGGCGATAAGCATGGACTTTGTATTAGGATTACCGAGGACACAGAGAGGATTTGATTCCATCTTTGTGGTGGTTGACAGGTTTTCAAAAATGACACATTTTATTCCATGCCAAAAGACCAGTGATGCAACCCACATCGCAAACTTGTTTTTCAAAGAAATTGTGAGACTTCATGGATTGCCGAGAAGCATAGTCTCGGACAGGGACACCAAATTCATAGGTCATTTTTGGAAGACACTATGGAAGAAGCTAGGGACTAATTTTGATTTTAGTTCATCTTACCATCCGCAAATAGATGGATAGACCGAGGTGGTCAACAGAAGTCTTGGAGACTTATTGAGGAGCTTGGTGACAGAGCACCATAGCAGCTGGGACAACATATTGCCGCAGGCAGAGTTTGCATACAACGATTCGGTGAATCAGAGTACAGGAAAAATTCCATTTCAGATTGTGTATGGGACACAGCCAAGGGGAGTTTCTGAACTCAGGGAGTCAGACCAGGTTGCAACTAACAGTGCTAGCACTGAAGAGTTTGTTGAAGCGATGAGAGAACTTCACAGCAAGGTGAAGCAACGATTACAAGACTCAAATCAGGAGTATAAGCGCAGAGTCGATCAGCGGAAGAGACAACTTCAGTTCGAAGTTGGTGATTTGGTTCTAGCACACTTAAGGAAGGAAATTTTCCCAAGGGGAACATACAACAAGATGAAGATGAAGAAAATCGAGTCGTGCAGAGTCCTGAAGAAGTTAGGAGAGAATGCTTATGAAATTGAGTTGCCGGATGGCATCGGAATATCTCTGATATTCAACATAGCAGATTTATACTCATACAGAGCTAGAGAAATAGAGACTGGAACTGAGGAACTAGTAATCCAGTGGAAGAAGCAATTACCAGTTGCAGACAAACCGCAGATGGAGTGCATACTGGACAAGCGAGTGGGAAGGAAGACCAGGTGAAAGCAGTATTTCGAGTACCTGGTGAAGTGGAAGAATCACCCAGTCGAAGATGCTAGCTGGGAAAATGAAGCAGTGATACAGAAGCATGGACAAACCATGTAGGAGCTCATGGACAGGAGCCCATGAAAATTTTCAAGCCGAGGAGTATGATGCAGGAGCATCACTCACTCATCAAGCGAGCCAGCACATTGAGAGGAAATAGCTGGACAGCGCCAACACACATTTTGAGATACTTGGGAGTTGTTGCACCACTCTTTAATGAAGTCATTCATAAATAAGCGCACTTTTATTGTAAAGGGGACCTTGAGCCTTTAATCTCTCATCCTTAAGTAGATAGGAAAGCATTTAATAGATTTAATGCAGGTAGATAGAATAGTTAAGTCTAGATTAGACAGTTCAGTTTTCAAGAGGGAAAATGGATATAGACACCCTCACCTGTATATTGAAGGAGGACTCATTCAGAATTATTCATTCAGGAGCAACAAGAGAGAGAAAGCAGAGAAATGGTGAAGAACACCCATGTACAAATGTCTTTGAATTAATAGAAGAGAGTCTTTGATTCAATTTCATGGTTGGTGTTGTTTCTCTATATATGATGTTTACGTGCTCATGAATGTTTGTTTTCTGGTCATGCAATTGCTTTGAATATGCTATGCATGAGGTTTTAGAGGTTTAACTGAAGTCTGAGAGGGGAGAGAATAAGTTTCAATTGTTTCTCTGTCTAAGCCAGGAGATTCCTGCATAGAGTGCAGTTGAATTCATCCACATAGAGTGCGTTGATGGGGCTCGACAGTTAAACCCTTATTCTCATTCACCCAGAAACTGGTTTGGGTTGGTAGAGCCATGCAAGGCATGCACAGGCTAGAAGAAGGCTCAGGGTTGCGATTCTGAGAAAATGGAATTAGGACTGTCATCATAGGGGAACGCGTAGAGTCGATGAAGCTTCAACACTTAGTCGTGTTTGAAGATTTGGCTACAAGGAGTGAGTGCAACAAGTCCTCATAAAGTCTCTGAAGGAGTCAGAGGTGACAAGCTCAGGAGGGATAGTTCCTTTGTGATACGGTGGAGACGAACCCAGGAGAAGGTTCGAACAGGAAGGAGCTCTAGAGTGGAAGAATTCCTCAAGGAGGAGGAATAGACGATCAGATCTCGCAGGAGGAGATTCACGAAGTCCCGCCGACTGTTAGATCTTGGAGAAGTTGTGTGAGAGTTAGTCCTTAGGCGCAGGAAGGAAGAACCAAGGGCCATCAGGATTCGGTATTCGGAGTTAGGGGAGGTAAGAGTTTTATACTTGTTGATATCGCAATTAGTGATTTCCCGAAGCCATTGGAGCCGTCGATCACTACGGGGACATGTGGCACAGGATCCTGGGAAGTCGGGGTTCGACATTCGGGGTTTTCCAGTGCAAAGGGACGTCGACCTTTGAAATCGCGATCACATGATTCCCGACAGAGCGGAGAGAGAAGGTGACGTGGCAAGGAAATAGTGCACATGTGCATCGGAGTTTGGGGTTCGAGGATTTGTGGTGCAAGTGAACTGCGGCATCACGTATGCCGATTTCCCGATAAGTCGAAGGGAAGATCGCAGGAGAAAAGAGTTATGTGGGTATCGAGAACTTCTAACAGGAAGTTGATGAGTAGTTTGACTCATTCGGGCCCCAGAAGTAGAAGGTCCTGGTGGAAGCGGTTTGCCTATGAGGGGTAGAGCGAGCACCAACTACACATGTTGCTGCTAAAAATGGTGAGACCTAAAAACGTTGTTTGGGTCCTCAAAATGGCCCCGCAAGTCAGGGACTCGAAAACTAGGAAAAGAATTGCCAAACTCAAAAAATGCCAAAATGAACCAGTTGGAATATGTGGGAGGCCATAAAAATCCATATGGATCAGTGAAGATACTACAGATACCAATTCTTCAAATCAAACCACTTATTGTGTGAGTCTACAACACGAAAATATGTGTTGAAGTTTCAGATAGTGAGACACTCTTTGATTATTGTTTATTGATGTATATCTTTAATAAATGTGAGACAACCCACCGATAATGATAATGTGAATCAAGGTACCTATTACATTATTGAAATTGAAAATAAATTACTTGATTTTGAACACTTGTAGAATCCTAACAGTGGATCAATGGGTTGTATGACACAAGCAACAAGTGAATAGGAGGTCATCAAGAAAAAACAAAAAATTTAGGAACCCTAGGGGATGTTGAAATAATATAGATGAAGAGAGGAGGGCTCAACATCAATTCATGGGAAGGATAGAAGAGGGTTACCCAACAATGAATGGAAATTTGGGTGCTAACTAGGGCACCAAAGGAGGGTAGGCATTATCAAAAACATTATGGTGTGCAAAAATCAAGTGGCTAATGTCATAACTTTATAGGGTCTAAACTAAGGAATGTTTCAGAAAAATAGAGAGTAAATAATTCAAATCATGTATGGAGGGAAAAATTTATCCCTACATTCTAGTTTTAAAAACACATACCTCAAGTTCAGTAGAAGTTGAAATTTGCATAAAAAAGTCTGCATAATCATGTCAACACATGTAAATTAGATTCCAAGGTAAAAACTCATAGTACATCTCAAAAAATAAAATATTTTAGGATTTTTTGGATATGATATATGAAAACAAAGAGTCACTCATACCAGACACCTATGTATAAGGAACTATGCATTTTGATGGTTCATAAAAAGTAGGTCCCATTGCTAGGCTACAACCAAGGATTTTGGTCGTCACCGATGAACACATGAGTCATTGTCGGCATCATATGGCACACCATGACGGAGCCCTTCCACATAGAAATGAATATACATGGCCGAATATACTCATCTTGAGTCATTTCGGGAGCTAGGGAATCTCGTTGATGATTCCCATCAAGACGTGAAGGAGGTACGAGACATAAATCTGTAGTGTAATGGAAAGAAGATAATTTGGTGACAAGTTGTGAAAAATATAACCAACACGAAAAGGGGTCAAGGATAAGGGTCACATTGGGTGCCCTAGAAAATGCCCCCAATCTCAGATTAAGACTCATCGTGATAAATTTTTCATTTCTGAATGAATAGAATTTGATTGATGTGTAACCTTATGCTTTGGCTTATCTATGGAATCCATGACATCTAGTATGGCCTTATTTGAAGGAAACTTAGAATCTATGGAATGACGCAAACTTAGAGAGGTAACGACCCATGCAGGTGAAGTAGGTTGATCATACTCCATATCAAGATGGAGGTATTGAATAGTATCTGTTAATGCTAATGAGATTTTTAGATCAACAATCATGACTGCGGTGAGAGGCATGGAAGCACCATATGATTCAACATCCTCATAACCAGGTACCACCAAGGATTGATATACCCAAGGGATCCACTATAAATGAAAAAATCATATTGATAGGAGAAATCATCATAGTAGGAGGTGGTGGGGGAAGAGGTAATTTTCCCATAAAAAAAGAGTATTTTAACATCTCAACACCAACACTCATATGAGACTCTATGGTATCATCTCCAAAAGGTACATTAAACACCACATTGGATACAAGGTCTCGAGTACAAAACACAATTTGATCAATCATCACTATTGTTCCTTGATGAGGGAAGAATAACACACTAAATATGGATGATACAACTATAGTAATATTGTATAACCAAGTGTACCCGAGTAACAAATTGTACTCAATAGGTGTGTTGATAACATCTACAACAATAGAGATAGTGTTACCACCTAAATTGATGTGTAAGCCAGTGGTAATCCCATGGGGATGGAACATATGTACATCGAATTATTTCAACAATGTTGTAGATGTGTCGATTGTTTGAGAGTCGAGGAACTTCCATCATGAAATAGACATAATGAAAGTTGAGGCTCTTTCATCAATCACAATGCAAAATATATTTATCCCCATCATTCTCACTTTGATCCAAAAAGAAATTTGATGGAAGATCCTATGATGAAATTGATCATAATCAAAGGTTATCAAAATCAAATCCAATGGATCGCTCTCACCTATGGAAGAAAATAAGGTTTTATGTTGTGTTTAGAATCTTTGGAGGACTTTGAGTGCAGACATAGCACATGGTGCCAAGGACAAATCTTCCATATTATTGTAGTTGTGGGTGGCCTATGTGTATTCATATTATGAGTCATTTTTCGAAGAATTCCCTTTGGGGGGTGAAGCGGTATGTCTAAGGATGGATTCTCAATATCAAGAGGGCCACCAAGATGAGAGGAATATGATGGGTCTAACACACAAGGAGTAGGCTCAAAAATTTTGTAGTTATTGTTGGTTTGAATTCGAGACTAGGGTTCTCATTAGTTTACTAACAAAGGTGTTTGTTGTAGTCTAGGAATGATGGAATTTCCAACCTTCCATAAGAGAAGGAGTTATCACCCAAAGGGTATCCAAGATGTGTACGATTAAGGGATTTATAGACAGTACCTAATGCGATCTATTTATACAAAATTCAAATCCATAGTTTAATCGTTAAGCTTATGTTGCAAAACATATTAACACAAATGAAATAAGCATATACTCAATAAAGTCATAGATATAACCCCATTAAGAAACAAAAACCATAAGAGAAAACTTTTTGGTCCCAAGAACACCGTTATATTATCGGCAGGAAGTACAAAACTACATTCATACATTGTAGATCTAGTCAATCTCTTCAGAATTCATAGACCATCATTACATTATCTCATCCATTGAGATTATACTCATATAACATAGGAGAGTACTCTATAGGATACACTACAGACTCTCGAGATCTATCCGACTAACCAACCATCTATGTTTCTCTTCTTTCTTTACATTGACACGTATTTAGGCTTGCACCCCCTTGGCATAGTAAATTGAATAGATCACAACCTCCTTTTTCCTCCCCTGGTATTTTCATTTCCCAACAGGTTTCTGAGCTTCTAGTTGTCACCTGACTTATTTGACTTTGTCTACCACATGATTATCCTTATCTCCTTCTCCAAATAATTCAAAACGAAGGGCCCAATAGGCCCCAACCACAACTATTGACTTTCCTTAACTCAAGATTCACCTTCTTTACTAGAACCCTCTTCAAATGAAGCGCCCAACTACATGATGATCTACAAGGCATGTTGGAGAGAATTGACATAATTATATAGGTATTCTTTCCATTTCCACATAAAAATGGATGCACCTACAAGAAATTATCCAGTTCATGAGGCTTGGTGGCAAGAAGAGTTTCCCACTATGTACATGTCATGGAATCCAATCAATGCATTTGAACATAACTGGTCTAAACAAAAGGTTTGAACTCATAGATTTCCTTCTTCACATTCTGAGTAGCATCGAACAATTCATCAAGGATATTGTCAGCTTCCTAAATCTTGGTGAATTTGTCCCTTTGTGTAGTTGTATTTGTCATTTATTGTGCTTTTGCATTCATCTTTTGAAATTGGTTCCTTAGTTACTCAACCAGTTTATTGTGTTTCTCAAGTAATCAAACCCAATTGTTCACCATAGTGAAAATTTTACTGCACTCACCAGTATTATGGAAGAGGTAGGAGATAATAACATCCCCTTACGTAACCAATTATGTAACCTTTTATAATAGAGCCTTGGGTTGTTCTTGTTCTTTAATCCAAATGTCATCCATATTCAAATTTAGGATCTATGTATTCTCAACTAAGTGTGACCATGCTCCTGCAAGAAGATCAACACATTGCACTAGAACTAGAGGAACAACATAATAGGGTAGTTGAGGGGCATCCCATTGGACTGTGGGCCAATTTTCAAGAAATCTATAGGATACAACATCAATAACTGACTCAACATGCATGCATAAGTCATACTGTTGATTAGAGTCGGTTGATACTTCCGATAAATATTGGAACAATTGTTGGGAATGCTATGTTAATTATTCATTTTACTCCTCCACATGAATGATGTGTTTCTATACTTGGGCAGTAGAATATCACATAACACTTAACAATTGAGGGGTCAACCAAGTAACAAAATTATCAATATTGATTGATTGATCAATGGGAAGCTTCAAAGAAATGGGTTTTCCACTTGCAATAGATCTTTTAAAATTATTGGGGGTGGCATAAACTTCAATACTAGGATAACTAGCCTTGAAATAACATGCAATTATTTATTTAACAATAAGGGATAGAATAGAAACAACATTTGCACACTCCAAACAAAGTTGTAAAATAGTGAAACATTGTTGAGGATCCTCAATTAAAGGTTCCACTTTCTCATGAATGGAACTTATAGTATGAGTAGAGGTTTCTTATTATGGAATGTCAATGGCATCATGTGGAGGGTCCATAATTGTGTGACCTGTATCTTTTGCATGATTTGGAATCTCGTGATCAGGGACATTTTCTTGTGGTAAACGTTGTGTCATATTAAGTGAGTTAAGAGGATCATTATCAACAATTCCATCAGCCACAACTAATGTAATTACAATATTCATAAGAGAGGAAATATCAATAGATTCATGCTCGACCATTGTAATTTCATGATAAACAAGTGACAATTGAGTGACCTGTTGAACTTCCACAACATAGGTAGCTTGTTGAGGAATTGGATCTTTCTCATTGAAGGTAACATGAGTATCAAATAGAGGGACCACAAGGTCATTTCCAATGGTGATAATAGGGATAATATACTCAACAAGGGTCTAAACATGTGATTGTGGAGGAAGCAAGGTGATAGGGATTGCATAAGCAACAACAGGGAGGTTAGAAGACAAAGAGGGTGAGCTGGTGGGGGGTTTCTTGGGTGGAACTAAAAATTCACAAATAGCTTCTAATATTTCTTTAAAATCCTTACATGTAAAAAAAAACAGTTAGAAATGGATGAGAGTGACAGTAGCACAAGAGTTTATTTCAGAAAAGTGTCATATTTAGTGTCTAATCTTGAAATAGGATGTCTGGGTTGTTTCTTTTCTTTTTTGTACTAGGACCAGGAATGTATTTACTAACCAGAGAGTCCTACTACAAAATGGGTGACATTTGGTATGATAATCTAGAGGTTGTTTGACAACACATATATTCCAACAGAGGACGCACACCTTTAATAACCACTGAAAAAAACAGATCAAAGATAAAAACACCAATGTTTTGATGTGGTAAAACCCATATGGGGAAACATCCATGGCCCTAGTCAAGCGACCACTTGGAGCACTATATTAATGAAAAATAAAAATATTATCGGTAAATGACCCTCCACAATCGATCATCAGTAAATGACCCTCCATGTTATTTAAATAGAGATCATGGACCAATCGGGTGTTAAGACATAGATCAATGGCCATTAAGATCCAAGAGAATATGAATCGTCAGATCACTCTATGTCAAAAACATATCGTGATCGTTGGATTTCCTAATTACAAATGCTTACTTATGCATACTAAAGAAACACACTTTTACCTAATGACACATTAGTTCATGTAGATCTTAAATAACTCCTAAGTGTCTAAATATGCTAACATCCCCCCTTAAGAATAACTTCGGATAGAATTGAAGGATTTACAATAGTAACACAATAGGATAAGGAAGGACGCATTAGATACTATCCCCCCTTAATGACAACTTTTTGAAATCCTAACATATATTGAAGTTTGGAAAAAATTTCTTCTCTAAGAGACTTTGTGAAAGTCTTCACAACTTGATATTTTGTAGGGAAAAAGAGCACTTCAATAGCTTTATCATGAGATTTCTGATGAATTGCATGTATATATTGGGCTTTGGCAAGCTTGATGGTTGTTAAGAACCAAATATCAATATAGCATAGAAAAACCTCAGAAAAAGTACTCAATGCCTTGAAAAAGAGATAATTTCAAATAATAAGCCTCTTCCAAGGGGAAACCTCCTTTTACCCCACTTAAATGTTCAAGTAAAAGATGATTCAAATTGAAAATGTCTCCTTGGTATATATAGGAGATTAGGAGGTATAATTACAACTAATGGCCTAAAGCTGACATAAATAAAATAACATTACTAATATAATATGCCCCAATTAAGGGGTAATGAGACAATATTAGAGTTTAACATGCCCCTCCCCTTGAGAAAAGTGTTGTTCGCAATGCTTGAGTAACTCTGAATGATTCTGTATAAAAGACTCATCTTCCCAAGTGGAATCTTCAGCCGATAGTTTCCTCCATTTAATTAGATACTCTAAAATGGATCTATTCCTCAGCTGGTGAATTTTTGTGTCAGTGATGGCTTTAGGCTCCAATATGATTTTTCCTTCCTCGTCAAGTTCTGGAAATATAGTTTGAACTGGGATCTTGTCACCTATAACCTTCTTTAAGCATGAAACATGGAAAATTGGGTGTACTCGTGAAGATGCAGGTAGCTCCAATTTGTATGTCATAGTACCAATCTTTTGCAACACATTATAAGGGCCATAGTACTTTGGTGATAATTTATTATCATTCTTGGCTTGCTTGAGGGACATCTGTTTGTATGGTTGTATTCTTAAAAACACCCAATCCCCTACTTCAAAACTTCTTTCACTATGATGTTGATCTGCTTGTTGTTTCACACGATTTTGTGCCATGGTCAGGTTGTCCTTTAAGATTTGGAGAACTTGTTGTTGATTCTCAATGTGATCTTCCACTGCTTGAACCTTAGATTTTTCTTTTAGAGAAGAAGTGATGGAAGGAGGGTGGTATCCATAAAGTGCCAT
>ML777587.1:825657-866756 GCA_009831015.1 Picea engelmannii | reverse complement strand
GAGGGGGCAACCTCCTTTTACCCCACTTAAATGTTCAAGTACAAGATGATTCAAAATGAAAATGTCTCCTTGGTATATATAGGAGACTAGGAGGTATAATTACAACTAATGGCCTAAAGCCGACATAAATAAAACAACATTACGAATATAATATGCCTCAATTAAGGGGTAATCAGCCAATATTAGGTCTTAACAATGGTACTCTAATTGTTGCACCAAAGGTTGGTCAGATCTTGTTGATGTTATCCAAACTCTGAAAGGATTTTTCAAAGCCACAAGGCTTCCTCACTTTCATTTATCATTGCTCGATACTCTACTTCTACTGAATAAAGTGAAACAACTTTATGCTTCTTACAGGCCTAAGTGACAGGTTTTGACCCAAGGATGAAAACATAACTTGCAGTAGACTTCCAATCATCAAGGTCACCATCCCAATATGAATCAGTGAAACCAACCAATAAAGGACTCCCCCCTGAACTATAGTGTATCTCAAACTGAACTATACCTCAGACATACCAAAGTATACTTTTATTCATTTTCCAATAGATTTCATGGGGTGTTTGTATATACCTGGAAACAAGACCAACATCAAAGGAAAGATCAGTACGGGTATTATTCAAGGATAAGAGGCTACCAACTAACTAATGGTACAAGGTGTAATCAACTTCGGGAGAAGTACAGGTGGAAACAATATTGACTCCACATGGGAAGGGAGAAGGGGTTGGTTTACAATATTCAATGTGAAAGCAACAAAGAAGGTCACAAACATACTTAGACTAGGAAAGAACAATTCTTTCATTGGTTTGCAAAACTTGGAGGCCAAGGAAATGGTGAAAAAATCCTAAGTCCGTCATTTCAAATTTCTTCCTAAGGTTAGTTTTCACATGGTTTAAAATTTTTGAGTCACTACCAGTAAGGATAAGGTCATCAACATAAAGCACAAGGCTTATGAGATGGCTTCCTACTTTCTTGGTCTAGACATTAGGATCAGAATGGCATCTAGAAAATCGAGTGTTAATAAGAAAGTTGTCCATTTTGGCATACCAAGCTTGGGGAGCTTTATTAAGTCTATAAAGAGATTTCTTAAGGTGAAAAACAATGCTAGAGTCATTCTAGACATAGCCAGGTTGTTCCATGTAGATTTCTTATTACAAATCCCCACACAACAAGGTGTATTTAACGTCCATCTGATGGACCTCCCATTTATGTGAGGAAACAAAGGAAATGACAAGGCAAATGGAATTCATTTTGGCTACAGAGGAAAAGGTTTCATTATAGTCAATTCCTTCAACTTGGGAAAATCCTTTGGCAATTAACTGAGCCTTGTGTCTTTCAACACTTCCATATGATGCATACTTAGTTTTGTCTACCTATTTACATATGACAAGTTTTCTTCCTTTTGGAAGAGGTACAAGATCCCAACTATCATTTTCCATTAAAGAATGATACTCTTCATTCATTTTTGTATCCCAATATGGATGACCTGAAGCTTTCGATAATGTCTCTTGATCATGACTCTCTAAAAATTGAGCCAAAAGAGAAGAGGCTCGCTAGAACTGAGAATGAGTCTAACGCTAATATGAAGGATCACCGATAAGATCACCATCTAGGAAGTGATGGTGTTGGTGTTGGTTCAGGTTCAATGGTATCATCTAGAGGAAGGTGACAATGCATAGGTGGATTTTCATCTTCATTGTCATCGTCTCAAGAAGAAACCAGAACATGAACATAAGAAGGCACAAACATCGAAGATGGATCGCAGGATGAAGAAGGCACAATCACCAAATTAGGCTCACAGGCCAAGATATTTTCCTCAAATTTAACATCTCTTTTAATAATAATTTCATTACAATGTGGTTAAAGTAGTCTAAAACCTTTGAAATCTTCATAATAACCAACAAATATACACTTCTCGCTTTTATTCTACAATGATTTCATTTTCTCATAAAAAATGTGAGCCCATGCTATACTTCAAAATACATGGAAGTGACTTACATCTGGTTTAATTTTAGTCCAATCTTCTTCCATTGTTATATTTTTAAGATACTTTGTGGGAGTGTGATTTACTATGTAATTTTCACATTTGATGTCTTCCTCCCAAGACTTTATAATTAATCCCTTAGATTCGATCATACAATTATCCATTTCTTTTAATGTGCAGTTCTTTCTTTAAGAAACACAATTTTGTTGTGGTGTATATGGAACAATGTGTTGCATTTGGATGCCCTGTGTAGTGAAATAACTTGTAAAATTATTTTTCACATATTCACCTCCATTATATGTTCTTAACCTTTGAATTTGATGTGCATATTTATTTTCTACAAGGGCCTTGTAGGTTAGAAACTTGTCAAAAAATTTGCTCTTAATTTTTAAGAAGTAAACACAAGTACATATGGAAAAGACATCAATGAAGGTTAATAAATACTTGCACCTAGAAAAAGAATGAGAATAACGTGGACCACACATGTCATTGTGAATAATCTACAAAGGGCCCGAGGCATGCTAAGAGGCCCATTTGTCAAAATTGTCTCGATGATGTTTTCCAAGAACACAACTGACACAAACACCATCTCTGCATGAAAGAAGAGGAAGACTAATCACCATTTGTTGATTACATATTTGTTGCAATGAGAAATATTTTATATGACCAAACCACTCATGCCAAAGTTTGTTCAAGTCATCACTATGAGCAACAAAAACAGATGGAAAATATGATGACCAAATTTGCAAACTTGTACAACCTGGTAATGTCATCAACAATTCCATTTGCAAGAACATTCTTAGGATATTTTATATCCTTGATTACAACCTGGTGAGGTGAAAATTCTATGGTTTTACATTCACCTCAATGAATGATTTGATATATTGATAGATGGTTACAATAAAGACTTGGAACACATAATACATCATTGAAATGGCCATTATCTACTTGAATGGTTCAATATGATACAACACTAAGAGATCTATCATAACCAACAAATATTTTCTTGGTGTTATATTCATTTAGAGAATAAAATATTTCTGCATACTTATTCATATGATAAGATTCTCTAGAATCAATATGCCACTCATCATAAGAAGAAGTAGAAGTTGCATTGAAGGAGAAACCAAAAGCAGAAAGTGTATGTCCATGAAAAGAACAAGAAGCATAATCAATAGTAATATTTTTATTCTTAGTCTCTACTTATAAAGTTGCCATCTTCTTGAAACATTTGGAATCATCATGACCATCTTTATCACAAAAGTTACAATGTATGTCAATCTTCTTATTTTTAGATTTTTCTCCTTTGTAACCATTAGGAGATGAAGTTGTCTGAGTTGTTTTGGGACCCTTGTTTTGCTTTTTGTTGTGGAGAGGATGTTTCTTCTTGGGATTCATGTGTTTATCATTTTGTTGAGCTACTAAGACTTTGTTGGAGGTACATGCAGTGTTGATCACTCCAGTTTGTACAAGATTCTATTTCTCTCTAATTAAAGCATCACAAAAGGACTCAAGAGTAGGTTTTTGATAGATTTCCCTAGAGCCTCTCTCATGGCATAAAAGGTAGATATAAACAAAAAATATGAACTACTTAGCTGACAAAGAATAATATAGATGCAAATCCCTTCCTCCAACTTTATATCATATTCTCGACATAAAATTTTGAGTGTTTTAAACTTAGATAGATAGTCTTCAATGTAAGAAATATCATTTGAACTTAAATTCAATATTTGATTTTATAACTAACATGCTTGAATAATATTGTGTTTACCAAATACATATTCAATATTTTCCCTAGCTTCATCTGAGTCATAAATTTCTTGAAGGTGGAACCTTAAATTAGGAGAGATGGAAATTCTGATCAATCCATATTCTTCGTCACTCCTATTATCCCATTTGCCTTTCTCATCAGCATCACTGGGTTCTTTTTCCTTTCCCAAGGTAATCCGATACAATCCTTTACTTCTTAATAAATCATCCATATGGGATTTCTATTTGAAATAGTTCGTGTTGGTAAGCAAAATATTACTAGAAGAATCCATATTAAATATGCATATAATATAGATTTAAAAAAATTGAAACTAATGGCCTGGATGGAAATATATCGAAAAATTAGGTGGTTTAAAAAAAAAAACACTAAAAATGGACTTCGAATGTGAAAGTTATGCCCCATTAAAAAAGGAATAAATGTTAGCCAAAGAACCATGTGGTTTTGATACCCCTCCAAATAACGTCACTTTTACAAATAAGTTTCTTTATGGAGTGACCCACTTTTATAAAACAAAAGTGGGGATCACTTTTACAATGAAGTTACTTTATAAAAGAAAGTTGCATGCAAAATAAATAACTCTAAATTAAAATATTAAAGCTACTTATATTGTTTCACTTTTATACTTGAAGTGAAATACACTTTACAATGGAACATGAACCTTTTAAAAAAAGGTAACAAAAAGAGAGACTTGAACTCAAGACCTCTTAATTAATAAGGAAATTGTTAACCAAGTGGGCTAAAAAAACATATTTTATTGTTTAGCAGGAGGATTGGGGGTGTTGTTGTTGTGGAAGAAGACCTTGGAGAGTGTGTTCATAAAAACAATTTTCACAAAATAAAAAAATTTCACTTCTCGATGATAACAAGGGTTAGATCTCAGATAACTTACCTGCAAAATGCACCTTTTCTATCTCTTTCTTATTTGTCGAGATTGCACAAGACACATGGAAAAGAGAATACATAGATCTAAAATAGTAGCAACCCATAAAAAAATAATATAAAACCAAAATAAAACTGAAAAACACTCTGCAAATATTTAAAAAGGGCGTATTCGGGCTTTATACCTCCAAATCTAGATGAAATGGCCGTATCTTGGGAAAACAAAAACCTTTTTGAGTGAAGCAAAAAGTGTTCCTGACTCAAATGAGAACTATGGACACAATGGAGCAATCCTATTAGCCCATAAATATATGATAATGGCATAAAATAAAGATGAGGAAACTCGGCTTCACGATCTCGATCTACAATAGGAGTGAGTCTTCAAATAGGTCATGATACCATGTTTGACAACACAGGTAGTCCAACAGAGGAAGAACACCTTTAATAACTATTCACACAACCATATCAAATATCAACACACCAATGTTTTGACGTGGTAAAACCCCTATGGGGAATCATCCACCAACCGAACCAACACGACCACTTGGAGCAGTTTATTAATGAAAAAGAAAAAAATTATATAGATATTTTACAAGAGAGGTTCTCACAATAGATCATCGACAAATGACCCCCCAATATTTTAAAATAGAGACCATGGACCAATAATGTGTTAAGACATATCAATGTTCATTATAACCAAGGAAAATATCAACCGTCAGATCACTCCATGTCGGGAACATATCATGATCGTTGTATTTCCTAACTAGAAATGCATACTAATGCATACTAAAGAAACAAACTAAGAAAAATACTTTAACCTAATGAGATAGAATACCAATTAGATATTAATGAAATCCTAAGTGTCTAAATATCCTAACATAGGCCGTTTAAATCCTCTTCATCTCTGGCCACGAAAAAACTTCCTTGTCCTAAATTTATTCACCTCAATAATAGGGAAAATAAGTACTATGAAATTCCTCGGGATCAACACCTCACGATCAAATAAAAGTGTGATTCTAGTTCATCCCAAACCAAATTTTACTGGTATGCCTATTGAGTAGATCACGTGGAATTAACATGCATTTGGTTGCACCTGGCAAGTAATTATACCACTATATGAAGGTGATATTGTTCAAGGCCATATTTGGAGCATATGTTTTTACATGCCCAGCTTTGAACCGCTTAACCATTATGTTGTTTTGAGTAAATGTTCGTTCTGGTCCTAGCGTTGGATTCCATTTCCACATGCATATCTGCACACACCTGCAACATTTTATTCATCAATAACTTACACCAATTTATTTCTCCCCCTTGCACATAGAAGTCACCAACAAAAATTGCATCTAACGTGAATTCACCTTTGGAATAGTGTAACATACCCACCCACCCACAATCTAGCCACACTACCTCAAAAACTAACTTCAAAAATGATTTTGAACTCTATTAATAATTAATTTGAAATTAAGCATGAAAGAATCACATGAATTGATCAAGATCCATGCTACAACATAAAATAAATAAACAGTGTGTCATTCACAATAAGTAACAAACAAGCATGCACATAGAAACACATCTCATAGATAATTAAATACACAACGAAATATACATTATACATAAAACATAGAGAGCACTTATATTTTGCATATAAACATTGAGCAACTGGATGCATACCTTAACGATCCAGGGATATTAATCGATAAGGACGGGTTCTAGGACAAATCTAAAACACACAAAAATTGGCTAAATAGCTCTCAGGTTTGCCAACCACATACAAAATCCTAATTTCCATATATATTTCCCCTTCATCCTTCATAATCCAAAGAAATGAACACATTTCTTTTCCATATAATCCATGAGACTATTCCATTTATCGCTAGGGCTCCAGTGCTACTGGTCATGAAATATCCCTGTTGGAAACTCGAAGGATTCCCAATTGTGGACAATTCTTTTCAAACTTCCATTAATCTCATGCACTCAAACATCCATTCCCTCCTAGAATGATCAGTAATTTATTATATCCATGTATAAATGGATCTCCTCTTGCAAACATTTGTTTCCATGCTTATACCAATAGAAAACAAATTAGCAGGACTAGGGCACCAAATAATTGTTATGCGGAAAATATCTCCATGGTTAGAGGAAAACCACAATAGACATAACAACAACCAGCAATCGACTCTAATTTCAGGTATGATAGATAAATGAAAATGATAACAAGAGAAGGATATAATCCTACCTCATCCGGACATCCAAAGAAGATCATTTTTTAGCACATGACCCACATCTTTGTACCTGCAACTTGTCCTCAACAACCAATATATGAAAGCATGTGGACATGATATATAACGTTAGCATATAAACTAGCATAATCCATTAAAAAACATAACAAATACTCCCATGGAAATTAATACAAATATTTTTGATATATAATTGGACGAGAAAAGAGTATTTGTATTAATGTAATCAACATAAGTACATAGGTGACAAAATTTTGTAACAACACATATCGAAACTAAGAAAATAATTTCCTCTAGCTCAGCCTTCACCACTTCAATCCTCCACAAAGGAAATCTCATAATTAGTAGGATCCAATGAGGCTCTCCATCTCAAGATAGGAAGAGCTTAGGGGCCGAACACAAGAAGTTTATAATTTCAAGGACAAAGGTATCCAGACTCAATATGAGGTGAAATTTCTGCATAGTGTCTTTTCTCTCAATGATGAATTGTATCTCCAAGGATTGTATATGGTTAGATTTATATCCTTCAAATGTAATTGAAGGGTCAATTCATAGTGTTTTCAGTATATGGAAGGTAAAGGATCATTGATCTCATGACATGGGATGCAAACTCAACATATTTTTTATTTTTTGAGCACAAAACCTGATGTACGCGGGTTGTAATGGAGCAACCTACATGTATGCAAGTTTTCTAAGTGTGGCTCACATATATGGACAAAAATATGTATTGTTGGCTCTGGAGTGAGTAAAAATGGGAAATTAAGTCTGTAGAGGGAAATGGAAGGCCATCAAACAAATATGCATGGAGTGTGGAAAATTTTGATATAACATATTCCCCCTAATGTGTGAGGTTAGAGGAGTATCCACAATGGCCAAAATGCATTATAATTACCATAAGTGGAGAAATGAAGACTCAACTAGAAGTACTAGTTACTCATGAGAATATTACAATTCATATTGAATTTGTACACATGGATTCCAATCTAAATTACATTACAGATCCATCTAAACATGTATCAAATAATTTTTCTTGGCAATGAATAGGAAATAAAAAGTGGACATATGCCATAGGATGTCATAGACAATAACAAGACATAGTTGATTCTAGTCTCAAAATCAACCAAAGATATATGTATACAATGGAGTACAATGTGATCTTCCATGATCATTAAATTCATATAGGTACTGGTCGGATGAAAGACAACAATAGATATGGGGTGTTGCTACAATAAACTGTAGGTATTATACTCTATCCGTTGAGGGTGAAAGTACACATTATGTGAATAAAAGTGTTGAAGTCAAAAAAAATGAGACTTCATTTAATTATTGGTCATTAAGGTATATCGTTAAACAACCCACCGATATTGAAAGTAGGTTTCAAGGCACCAAGTACATTCAACAAGTGTGGATAAGGGTGTTTAGTTTGAACACTTGAATAATACATCGATCATGAGACATTGATGTATTCCCAACTATTGATTGTAGTAGAACCTAACCTTGATGATTTGAAGCCTCTAAGTACTCATAATAATCTAGATCTTGATTCCAAAATAGATTAGATGAAGTCGATGGAAGGAGACCCTCTAAAAGGAGAGCATTAAGGAATCTATCACCATCCAATGCGAGGTACAAACCAATAGATTGATGACTAGGAGGAGCTTATATGAATAGGATATTCATGAACCAACGACTAAGTGCATCTCTCACATGCACCAGATGCAAGTAGTACATGAAAGAGACACTCTCAATAGAATCTAATGATGAAAATTGTTGACAGAGGAAATAAAACCACCAATAGGGATAATGAAATCTAAAACATTGCATGAATCCCAATGTGTGAATAGATTTATTACTATCAAACAAAAGGGAAACCCACGATTTAATGACCAATGAGGAGATGTCATTAGTTGGATTCAAGTTTACCTACAAATGATGAAGGTAGGCCCATAGTGCAATGTAGGACAATATATTCATATGATTCTGAGATTCACTTGTAAGGGGATGGCTGACATGAAAGTTCAATAGTTATGAGAAATGGATGACACAAGCTTATACTTCCTTTCAGAAATACCATGAGACAAATAGATACCTTGGGAATAATATATTTGACAATGATTATTGACAAAAAAAATTGACGTCGACAAACTCTCCATAGGGACCAGAAGAATAGCAATTTGAAGGAGTAGACTCTAAGTAATGAGTAAAACTTCCTAATTTCTTTCTAAACCTAAACCTTGGATGAAATGGAATCAAGAGTTTGTGCTCTTTTCAAAGGCGACATGATTGCTGCAAATAGGAGATAATATTTCTTTCCCATCTATCTTTTTTTTTTTCATAGTAAAATAAATTTTATGATACATGAGAGGAAACGAGTAATATGAATAAGAAACTAGTTCCAAGCAATGGAACATACCTATGCTCAATGCAAGGGATTGTGTGCAGTACATGGACACTCGGGGGGATGTTTCCTCTATGGGTAAAGGGTGTCAATATGAAAATGATATATGAAAGGAAATGCATGGAAAGTGTTGAGAATTGCTAGGGAAATAGGATTATAATGATAAAGTGAGAGCTGACATTAGGGTCAACAATACAAGCAGGATAATGGGACACAATTATAACTTAACTCAATAATTGTCCTTTTTCACAAATGTTAGTCCCTTGGGTCTGAAAAATTATAAAATAATACCCAGGAGATCTCTTCTAGCCAATGGTGACTACAGTATTAATTTTTGGTAAGTAGTCTACTTTGTCGAGAAAATGGTTAAAATTATACCAAAATAGACATCCTTTCAAATCCATTTAACGATTGTGAAAGAGACAAGTCCACTGGACAATATTTTCATATTTTCGGTTGTTAAAAAAAATATTAACCAAGACTTGGTAGGAGTCCCATAGATAGTGGTCATAATTACATTGAGTAAGAGAATGGTGTTCAAATGCAAATTCATATTGGGACTATAAGGAACTCTCAGACCTATGGAATAAATTATGCATGGGAACCAAATGAAAAAAATGTTCTAACTAGGGTACCCATGTTTGGTGAGTCTCTATAAGTTAGCAACTACACTTCTAGTAGCAGCAAGAAGGTTTTGTGTCACTAAGAAATGGGCTCATACCTAGGGCATGTGAGTCATGGTCATATTACTATGCAAGAATGAAAAGTGGGGTGATAACTTATCCTACATGCCAGTGATGGAACATACTTTCTAGAGGCACAAACAAGAAACAAGATGTTGGAAATTCGTAAAAACCCTGGACAAAACTAGTTCAAACCAGGTCTTTCACTGCACTATTAGTCCACATGGTAAAAAATATGACATATAGGGTAAACATATATAAATTGGAAAAAATTATCTACTAATAGTAAAAATAAGAGTTTTTTACGATATCATTTGAGTTTTTCATCCGCATAGTGATTTTGAGGCCATTTTACCCATGATCTTCCAATGACGATTTAGGGAGCTATAATCAATCGAATCAGAAACTGTCTAGACAAAGTAAGTTCCTATCTTATTCTCTTCAATTTCCATGGTTTAATCATTAGTTTTAGTGTTCAAATCTCATTTTTAAGAGACCATAACTTGGAAACTAGGGTGTACACAGGCTAGGGTTTATCGGGTCATGTACACGACCTAATTATGTGTGAAAAAAATCCTTCCCATGTACATTGCTCCCTATACATGGCTATCATAAGGGTAGCCCACATACAACTCCGCACAGAAGTTTTTTATTGAAATTTGACTCCAAATTTTATGTTTTCTTTGCAGGATTGTTATTGAATGGAGAAAATGGAGCACGAGGACATTGATGCTACAATGGAAGGAGATATGAGGGCCCAAAAATATTTTCAAAGATGTGGACTCTATAAATTTAGGGCCATAAAATGAATGAAGGCTCGAGTGAGGTTATTACAAATATTGATAAAGTATTGGGATCCAAATATTGAGGCCTCCAATATCGATGGGAAACCATTGAGAATCGAAGTAGGCGAGATATATTTTTTCACATGATTTTGTCGCTAGGGTGAGATGGTAAATCTGAATACTCGAGGGGCTGGTGGGGGGAGGACTATGGAGGAGTACATCACCACCTACTTTTCCATAGGAACAAAGAAATTAGGGATCCAACTCCCTATCAGGGAAATTGAGAACATGCGTCTAAATATCACCATTTTAGTACTCACATGGATATCAAGGTAAACCTCATTTCACCAGCCATCGAGGCCACTCATGTTCTATGCAATGGAGTGTTTAAGACCCGCAATTTATGATTGTTGCACCTCACTATTGGCCAACATGAAGAGCCATTTGACGGAATGCAAACTTGGGAGAATGGGGAACTTCGGGTTCACATCCATATTTTGTAGTTTTTTCTTTGAGAGAATTCCATCTTTGAGAAAAAGAGTAGATATTACTCCACATGGTCTATGTTATTCAGCCATGCCATGATGGACTGAGTTGATGAGGAGACTAGGAGGTCGTAGAGTGAAAACCCCATACAATGATGAGTTCTTTCATTGGTGGCAACTATAGATCATAGCCATCGATGACTATCACTATGAGGGGATATACTACGAAGGAGACCGTGACATGCCATTGCCGTCAAGATCCTCCTTTGGAGAGATCGGTGAGGATTGATTTTTATATATTTCATTTTTTTGTGTTCTTTTGGATTTTATGAATGCAAACAAAACTGCAAAATATTTTGTGTGGTATCATGTATTAACAATTATTTTCTTATGCGGAAGTAGGTATGTGACGATAAGATGGGTAAACACTACATTAGAACAGGGGCTGATGAGATGAGATGGTAGGAAAGGACATGGAGAGAGTTCTCTAGAATTTGCATGGAAACCTATCTCGTCTAACACACATGATTCCTATGGTCCAGGTGGAGTATCTATCAGAGGCGATGTAGAGGAAGGTTGTGGGTATACCCTATGTGTCAGTGAGACTCTTCCTGCATATTGCAAATGTCATAGTGTTCTATCATGACATGAATATGGCACCACAGGATTACATTCCCTGGTTATGTGATGTACGAGTCATATATATTTTTTGAGGGCATATGCCCAATTTTGTACTATGACACCATATTTTTTGGACTTTAAAGGATGAAATATAAAAAAAAAATTGGTTTTGGACTTTACTTGTATATCTTACAATGGATGAATGTATGAGTGTGTTTTTTATTTACTTAGTTATGTGAGAAATGCTAATATAAAATGTAATTATCATATGGATTAGATACTTGATGAGAACTTCTAGGGATGTGATTATAAGTAATAAAATAAAAATATCGTTCCAAAATTCATACTCATAGGAACCATCGATGTAAAGTAGGATATCACACTCAGTAACTATCGTTTAACTGACATACAACTAACTAAGATTCTAGTTGAACTTATAAATATTGTACACAATGTGAAATGGTACCATGTAATATCTCTATAATAATGTTATAATCAACCAGATTATTCGTTGATGGCTCCATACAAATCCCATCTAAGGACACTAGTTTTCCCTTAGGTGAATAGATAACCCAAGTGACGAAAGCCATGTTCCGCAAATGATGACTTGCATTGTCTATGACAGCCAAAAATAAATAGCTCGCAATATATCTTGGGTTGTCGCAAGCTTGGATAAATGAACACCACATGGCCCAATGAGAAATTCATTAATAACATCCTCATCCTCCTTGTGAATCAAACAAAAATTTAAAATATTATCTACCCCTCGACAATACGACGTGTCTCTGATAATAAGGTAGTTCTTAGCCTGATGATGTATACATCATCGATCGTCTCTTGATAGATGTTGGGGAAGATTAAGGGTTTGAAGGTAGATTAGAATATGTCCATACCAGTGGTTGGAAGATGAGCTGAGGAAGATATGTTCATTCATGAATGAATCGTCATGAAAAATATCTTCATCCAATCTAGAGAAGTTTGACATCACTTCCACAAAAACATATTGATTTCTTGGATTTCATGAAGGAAATCGAGATCAATTCTTGCAAAATAACAATCCACTTATTCTATTTCCCCCCTCTGATAGGCCTTGCAAGGATGTATTGAAATGTATTGATATCAAAAACCATGGTAGTTTTGCAAAGTTAGATATAGTGACGCAATATCTGAACTATTATTATGTACCAAATAAATGAATACATAAATATCTCAATAGATCGAAAGATATATGAATACAAAAGCACCAAAATAGATATAGAAGAACAATATGCAAAATCATTTTTATTACTATCAAACCCTTAGGGTAGGGAAGCACCATACAATGAATCCTATTATGGAAGGGATCCTCTCGTGTTCACTTGCCTCTTCAAGGTGGCTTCCTCTTAATGAGATTCATCTCCAAATACAATATTTCTCTTCATATGTCCTTACATTGCTTAAACCTATTTATATATTGCTACCATCACCTAAGAACATTTAAGAGGAGGAATCTTATAGAAGTAGAACCTTCTAAGAAGTCCTCTTACATTTAAATATCTAACTACCCATTTATTATATCTAACTACCATAGTGAGCTTTATTTAATAATATAGTGGACCTATTCCACCTTACATTCAATGGCCTCCACTATTATCATTATGGGCCCTCTGGGCCCCCCGACTAGCTCTCTAGCTAGCTAACATACCATCCCCCTTATGAAAACGTTGTCCTCAACGCTTGATGTACAACTATATACTAGGGTCCCATGGATAAGTGTGGACCATAGTGATGAAGTAGACTAGAGAACCAGTGTCCCATGGATAAGTGTGAATGATAGTGATGAAGTAGACTAGAGAATGAGGGTCCCATTGAGAAATCAAAGCCACCATGTTGAAGTAGTCCAAATTCCATTGTAATCTAGGGGGCCATGTCCAATTGCTCATGCGAACTGCACACAGAAGATATTGGCACCCAATAATCAACTGAAAATGATGATCCCAATACTGACACCTATCATGTGGATCTAAATAAGAATATCCAGCCACACAGTCGGAAAGGGTCAACGCTGAATCTGGAAGGAACAATACCATTTTAGAATATGCATGTTGGACATTGGTAATAATAACTAGCTCATGATGTGGGACATTGATGTTCTCTACAAAAGAGGGAGTAGAGTCATCAAATAAAATATGGAAGTGGTTGTCATCCCAGAAATGACAACTATCCATATACCAATCATCACAATCGGCCTCAAAATCACACCAAGAATATATTTATTGATTAAATTCATCCCTTAGGTCCACCATAAGAAATACCTCCTACATTTTGTCCAATGAATATTGAATACCACAAAAACTATCACTGAGGCCATTAGTGAGGCCATCTACAAAGTCATCCAATCTGTCATTCAATGTTTCAAACAATTGGTCTTTGAATGCTTTAGTAATATGTAGATTTGTTTTGAGGGTTTGAGAAGAAATAGTCATCTGAGCACCCTATGAAAATTTATGAACTATGCAGTCCCGCCACCATCACGAAAACACCCAAAAAATAGAACAATAAATTACTGCAGAAAGTCACAGCGTTTACCGAAAAAACCCTGAAAAACTATTGAATTTAAAATGCTCATAACTTCACTTCCCGGACTCCGTTTCAGCTGATTTATTTTTTGAAATTGGGTGAAATTGTGAGAGGAAATCAGATATGTAATTTTTTTTTGGCAAATTGGGCATCCAACTACTAGATAAATTAAAAAAATCATGCGGTCATCCACCGAAAAAATCATGGAAATTTGTAGATTTTAAAACTTCAATATCTTGACTTCCCACACTCCATTTCGTCCTTATTTTTTTTTTTCAACTTGGGTTTTTTTCTGAGAGAAACTTAGATATACACCTTGTTTCTGTAAATTTTGCACATAAATATACCTAAAATTTCTAGAATTTCATGGGCCTCTTTTTTCTTCTCCGAAAAAAAAATCTGCAAAAATAAAAAATAATTGCCCAAAATGTCTACCCAAGAAAGTGATATGATACCACATGTTATACCAAATAAATGAATACGCAAATATCTCAATAGATACAAAAATATGTTAATACAAAATCACCACAATAGATATATAAGAACAATATGCAAAATCTCTTTTATTACTATCAAACCCTTAGGGTAGGGCAACTCCATACAATGAATCCTATTATGGAAGGGATCCTCTCCTGTTCACTTTCCTCTTAATGAGATTCAACTCCAAACAAAATATTTCTCTTCATGTCCTCTTACATTTCTTGAACCCATTTATATAGTGCTACCATCACCTAATAACATTCTAGAGGACTAATCTTCTATAAGTAGAACCTTCTAAGAAGTCATCTTACATTTATTATATCTAACTACCAATTTATTATATCTAACTACCATAATGGGACTTATTTAATAATATAGTAAACCTAGTCCACCTTACATTGAATGGCCTCCACTATTATCATTATGGGCCCTCTGCCCCCCTCCCCACTACCTCTCTAGCTACCTAACAACTACATGTACAGAGAATAAGACTAGCTTCTCTACATGGGAGTATTTAATTTGAGGACCAAATAGATTTCAGCTAAGGTAGTAGATAATGTGCTCATGGAGCTCATCATTCTCTTCAACAAGAAACATACTGTTAGGACCCAATTTTTTTGCTTTTCCACTATATCTTTTTCCCTTTCAACCTTAACATTTCTGTGCTAAATGCCTACTTTAGTTCTTTCTAAGACCCTTTTCCCCAAGGTATGAATCATTGATCTTTCTTTGATATTCTTATTTACTTCACACGTTTGATTGGTAGTATTTCTGATATTTTACCCATAAATGTGAAACTAATGATCAAAATGTGTAAGACAACCAAGACTTGAAGAAAGATCACTGTTGTTACACCAATTGTTACAGATGTGTGCTAGTCCTGGATGTTGTTACATGACTACAACAACTATGCACCATTCCTAGAAGTTGTCAAACTTGTTGCAACAGACGACCACAAATCCTCGAAGCTGTTACACAAATTGCAACATATGCACACCAATCCTAAAAGTTTTTACACTCGCTGCAATAGATGGCCACCGATCCTGAAAGTCGAATCCTAAAGATTGATCCTCTATTGTTATACGTCTTGGCTCACGCTAATTCTTTTTCCTGATTTCATGAATATGACAAATCTCTTGTATCTTATGAGCATCTTGAGAATATGGGATTCTCAAGGCTGTTCTGAGTCCGTTTTTAATTGAATGACTTTGTTTTTAAATAGCAGAGATTTTGTAATCATTGATATTGAAATATAGTTGTTGAACAAAGAGTGAATAAAGAGCATATTGTATTTAAACCCTTTTGGTAAATCAATAAATAAGTGCATTGAGTTTCTTTAACCTATTGTAGCCTATTTTCGAGTGGATTCAGTGAGAAGGAAAGGGCCCATCTTCCTCACAGAATCCCCTCTGTTTTGATTTTTAGATTAGTTACTTTGATTTGTGTGACTAATATGTTTAGCATTCTTAGAGTACAATTGTTGTTACAGTTCAATCCCTTCCTGTCAAATGTGCATCAGTGTGTCTCATGAGAATTAGAAATCAATTGTTGTATACTTTTGGAGAATTGTATTTCTGCACTAGGTAAAACTCTTCTTTCAAGTAAAAGTAATTAGAACTGTGAATTTCCTTCCTGCAATTAAAGTAGATTTATTTTCGGCAATTAGCACAGAATTCCCTTCTGCAAGAATAAAATAGAAAATTAGAATAAAACAGATAATCCAGGATTCTTATACACTCATCAATTTAGATTCCATTTATGCAAGTGTGATTCCAATTCTGCAACAGCATATTAGAACTCCAGCTGTGTCGACAACTTGTGTTAGTGTTCAGTTTTTCAAAACTTTGTTCCTTTCAATACTGCAACTTGATTAGTGTTTTCTTTCATCAATCTAGCATATACTGTGTGCAATTATCTTTCAATAACAAAACTTCCCTGGTTTTGACAATTTATATTGAACACCTTAATTATCTATTTATTTAGATAATTAAAGTGCCGAACATTTTGGCGTCGTTGCTGGGGAAGATAATTAGAGATTCTTGTAAGCACATTAGTTTTATTTTCTTAGGAATGATTAGTCTGAATGAATTGAAGAACAAGAGGACGTATCCCCAAAAATACTTACCCTACAGGTGCTAGAGGACGTGGAGGAAGGATCCCTGCACTGGGAAGGCCAACCTTTGTTGATGAGATTATAGCTAGAGCAGATTCTTCTTAAGGATCTATCTTTCACCCTTCAAATCTTGCAAGAATACATATTCCTCAGTCATCGGAACTACCCAATTTTGAGACATCATTTTTATCAGGGGCTGAAGCTAAATATTTGTCACCAACAAATCAACAAGCAACATTGGAGAATATTGAAGATCAAGGAAGTGTAGTTTGGAACAGGGAAAATCTAGAAGAAGCGGTTTATCAGATCAACAAACAAATAGTCACTAAAGAAGAGTGTGACGTTGTCCATATTGAATGGAGAGAAAGAGAACATATTGAAAATCAAGGGGACAATGAAGAAGAGTTCCACCATGAGAATCCAACAAACAATGAAGATCAGGAAAATGACGAAAATACAATCTCTACCCTGGTCTTTCCTATTTCTGATATTCCCACTCGAGGGATGGATCCTATGAAAAACATACCTCTCTTATCTCTGCAAATTTTTCATGGATTATCTACAAAGGATATAGATGATTTTATGTTTGAATTTGATATTCTGTGTAGATGCTATGACTACACTACCACTGTGTAGAAGCTTAAATTGTTTCCAGCTACATTGAAGGGTAATGCGTTAAGATGGTTCATGAGCCTTGGAGGAGAGAATATTTCAACATGGGGAGAAATGAGACAGCTTTTCTTGAATAAGTACCAAGACTACTATCAAACAAGGAAATGAAGAGAATAATTGTTCAAAATGTCTCAAAAGGAAGACGAAACCCTTGAAGATTTTGTGGAGTGACTCCTATATAATCTACAAAGGTCTAGACATCTGGATGTGAGTAAGGACATTCTGAAAACTATTTTTCTAAAAGGAGATAGAGATGATTGTTTAGATATGTTGAATATGTTGGGCAAGGGATATATATCTAAGGAATCCTATGATGACATTGTAAATCTTTGTAAGAGACGCTCTCGAGGATGTACAAGGAATAAGTTAGCTACTAGGGATACCACTTTTTCAAGGGTACAGAAATCAGCCAATGGAGGGGAAACAAGAGAAGAAATAGGTAATTTGTTAGAAGATTTCAAAACAAAGATGATTAACTATTTTTCTTCACAAATTGATACTCTACAGATTAAACAGAAACAAGTAGAAGCAGAAAAGGAATTGTCCATTTTATGTCCAAAGTGCAGAGACAAACATACAAAAACGGAGTGCCCACTGAACAATGTTTAGGTATGTCTTATTTGTGAATTGGATCATCCCACTGACAAATGCACCTCCTTACCAGGTGTAAAATAATAAATGAAGGCTACTAATGAGGAAGTAGAGTTTTCCTATCTAATTACATAGAGGAGACAATGGAAGTCACGAGGTCAAAGTACAAACCCTCAATTCTCTCCTGCAACACTTAATTGTTGGAATAATGTAAACAACCAACTTCAATATGGCCAGTTAAATGACCCCTCTCCAAATCAGATGCACCCTCCTTATTAGGATCCTAATGCATGGTTACCTATGCCCCAACAATAAAATCACCATGGGCAATGTAACCCATATTGGAGAGGTCCTCAACAACAACCTATTTATCAAAACCATCACCAACCAAACCCCTATCAACAACAGTTCCAACCTTAGTACCAGCAACAACAAATATAGTTACCTCCCATTGCACCACAGAACAATCCTTCCTTGTGACCTCAGATGCCTGTGCAACCTAACCCAAATCCAAATAATAAGGCCATTCAGAATATTGATATACACAATGTGCTAGCTCTATTTATTACTACTATGCCTTGTGATGAGATAAAATTGATATCAGGGAGAATAGTCGAGCCAATAATTGAAGATGCTCCATATTTAGAATCAGACAAGGAAATAGGGGAAAAACCATCTACTGATACAGAAGAAATTGACCAATCGATCATAGAATTAGCAGATCCCCCATTCCCTGAAAGACTATAAATTACCAAAACTGTGGAATTACCATCCTTCAATCTCTTAGGATAATTGTAGAGTTTTCATGTTAACATTCCACTATTGAAAGAGATTAGGGATGTCCCTATTTATCTGAAGATGTAGGGACCTAAATTAATTAAGCCTAATAAAATTCATAAATTTAAATAGATAAGATTACTTCGATGCATAAACAATAAGTAATTTCTTTCATTCAGCATATAAGCAGTAGAATTTTAAATAACAGCATGCTAATAATTTTAAATAATCATCACATGTTCATGAGAATGTGTACATAAAAATACCTCTGTCTGATGCTAAATTCCCGACCTCTGATTGTCCTTTTTGCTGCTCTACCCAGACTCTGCTTGATGCTCTGACCAAATGTTGGTTGATGCTCTGACCAAACCCTGCCCAATACCGACTAACCACCCAGCCAACTAGGAGCAGCCTATCTGGCTCCCTAGCTCCAGGATTTCGTGAGGATTCCTATCCCCCGAGCCCAAAACTCCCAACAACCTAGTGCTCCCTACAATAGTTCCCCCAAACTCCAAACCAGAAAATATCCACAACAGGAAATACAGTCCTCCCCTCAAAATAATGCTTCCTCCCCAAATTTTCATAATGCTCTCCTGTAAGCCTCTGCCCAGTCATATCCCCTTCATTCACCACCTCCTCCTTCATTTAATGTCACCCACCTTATCCCTCCATTTACTACCTTATCCCTCCATTCAACACCCTATCCCCTGTCATACGTAAAGTTTCATAATGATTGAATTAAAGTTATTAAGCCCTTTAATTATTTACCCAAATCATTGAATGTGTTAAGTAATCAATTAATTAATTAATCGAAATTTATTAAACAATAAATAAATAAATAATGTTATTAATAGTTATTCATTACTTAACTAATACACATTAAGAAAATTAATTATTTAATTAACTATACTTAATAAACCCTATGTAACTCTTTAACTAGGGTTGTTACATACACCCACCCTTTAGGAAACTTCATCTTGAAGTTAAAGTATTCTATGATACAAGGGAAAAGAAACATGGTCCAAACATTCATAACAAATAACCATCATTATTAGTAATTAAGCCAAGAAACTCATTCATACTAGTGTACATGCGCAAGAAATGCATGTGTAGCTAGTACATACAAGTCTCGTGCATGTACTAATAATCAATAAATATCACCCTTATAGTAATTTATGTATGCATCCAATCCAATCAACAAGACTATTCTTTTATAAAAGACAATAAACCAATCGAATATTTGTGAAATCTGTTAATTACAATTATCTAGTTCAATGATTTTATTTAGACAATTGTGGTTTAGTTACTTAATTATGAATATTCATATATACACATTTTCTTTTTAGAAGGGAAAAACAATAAATTCCACCATAAGACAAATCTCCATAATTTCTCAACTATTTCTGCTCATCCTTCCTCCCTAACTTATTTCTATCTTCCATTCCTATCCTTTCTCTGCTGGACTATCTTGGAGTGTCAACTATATTGACCTAACTCCAAATAGAACCCATAGGTGGAAGTGTCACTACCTTGACCAAGCTTCCCCAACAGGCAACTGATAGTCATCATCACACGTCTAGGAGAGCATGAGCTAACATCTTCCTCCCATGACTTCAAGTTTCGAAGGATACATGGTGTGAAATGCCTCCACCCCTCCTAATCATAATTAGGGTCCACACCCTACAATGGAATATACAGTGGCATCATGTTGCTGGGATTTTTGTCATTGTTTATTTGGTTTTGGGTAGTCTCATCACCTGAAATTCGACACTGGTCCACATATCATAGCAATGCATCCAAACCAATATAATTTCACATACAAATATTCATACCATAATGTTTCTTGGCTAGTGGTCATGACATCCACTTTCATCATCATTATCCCTTGGCTATTTCATATCCCATAAACTGCAGATTAGTCTGTAACACAAACGCATACATTTCTATGCATTATCATCACGTAATTGCATACAATCATAATTTCAATTCGTTATCCACATACCAACAACTTTAGCATCAAAGTTTTCAATTTAGAAATAGATCTCATAATATCTCAAAATTCAATTAATGACACCTATTCATAAAATTATCATTTACAAAATAGATTGCGTCATATCCAACATCATTCTAATAGCATTTAAACCTTCATAGGATTCTCGTTCATACAATATATCACACCATATCCATCATCCTCAATAACATTTAAGCATTCATAAAATTTACATTCACATAGCAGATCACATTATATCCATGATCATCAATAACATTTAAACATTCATAAAATTGAGATTCTCACAATATATCGCATCATATCCATCATTATTCAAATACATTTAAACATGCATAAAGGTTCACACGTCTTAAAAGTTTAAGTGTATCATTTAATAGTTTCACTGTGAATAAAAAAAAATATGTAGGCCTCAGGTAATCCTGGTTGTCGAAGTCAAAAGGTGGTGTTACATACACCCAACATTCAAGAAACATATTCTCGAGGTGGTCAAAAAGGTGAGGGATAGTCTCGTCATAATGTCTCGGCATCTTCCCAAGTAGCAGATACTGGACTATACTTGTCCCATTGGACCTTAACTTGGTCTACCAGACGGTTCCTAAGCTGTCGAACTCTATTGTCCAATATGCGTAATGGTTCTACCTTGAGAGTTCCCACATCTGATACCTACAATTCCTTCCAATTTAGTTTATGTGATTCATCAGCAGCATAATGATGTAAAACATATACATGAAAAACATTATGAGTTTTATGCAAGTGAGGTGGCAGTACAAGATGATAGACAATGGGTCCAATTTTCTCTTGGATTATGAACGGTCCTGTAAATCAAGGTGATAATTGTGTCCCCTTCTCGAACTATATGGTACTCTTATTAGGCCTGATACGAATGAAAACCTGGCCTCCAACTTTATAACTTCGGTCGGTCTTATGTGCATTCGCATAACTGTTTTGCCTATCCTGTGCTTCCTTTAGTCTCTGCCTAATTTGAATCACCTATTCCTCCATATCTTGAATCAATTCTAGCCCAACTGTTACTCAATATTCTAATCTATCCCAACTCAACGGTGTTCTGCATGGCCTTCCATATAGAGCTTCGTAGGGTGGCATTCCAATGGAGCTATGAAAACTGTTATTGTAGTAAAAATCTACCAAAGGTAGGTACTTCTCTCACTTGGTTTGATTATCCATGACATACATCCTAAGCATGTCTTCCATGAACTGATTTACCCTCTCAGTTTTCCCATCTATTTCAGGATGATAAGCTGTGCTTAAGTTCAACTGAGTCCCCAATGCTGACTGCAAACTTTTCCAAAACCTAGAAGTGAATCTGGAGTCCCTATTTGAAATGATCTTCTTAGGTGTCCCATGCAAATGGATATCCTCACTTACAAACACACATGCCACATCAGTGACATTGTAAGTGTCTCTAACCAGAATAAAATGAGCACTCTTGGTTAACTTATCAACCATCACAAGAATGGTGTTGTGTCTATGAGATGTGAGCGACAACCCCACAACAAAATCCATAGAGATGACTTCCCACTTGGACATAGGAACATCATGTGGTTGTAGGAGGCCTGCCAGGTGATGGTGGTCAGCTTTCACTTGTTGACACTCTAGGAACTTGGCGACGAAATGGACTACATCACGCTTCATGCCTACCCAGAAGAAAAGCTTCCTCATGTCTGTGTACATATTCTTCACACCCGGATGCACACAATAAAGTTCTCTATGGGCTTCCTTTAGTATGATGCTTCGAATATCCCCATTTTCAAGGATGTACATCCTCCCTCTATATCAGAATAGTCCATCTGCTTCCAAACTATATCCTTCATACTTTGGATCTAATTGCCTCCCACTCTAGAGGTTTGAAGTAAATTTTAAATACCAACTGTCTCCTTAGAGTTGTGTCAACACACGTTCCCTCAGATTGACCTTTAAGGGTACCAAGGAGAAGACACGTGGTCTCCTACTCAAGGCATCTGCGACCACATTTTCCTTTCCCTTGATGTATGAAATACCAAAATTTTACTCACTCATAAACTCACTCCATCGCCTTTTCCTGGCATTCAGATCTCTTTGAGTGAAGAGATGTTTTAAAATTTGATGGTCCGTTTTGAGCTCAAAGTTTCATCCCACAAGATAGTGCCTTCAAAGTTTCAGAGATAGCATTACAACTGCCAACTCTAAATCATGAGTGGCGTAAAGTTGTTTGTGTTTCTTCAACTTCCTTGATGCATAATCTATCACTCCTCCATCCTACATTAGCACATCCCCCATCTGTTTCTTCGAGGCATCCGGGCAGACTGTGAAGTCCTTTTCCATATCTAACACTCATAGAATTGGCGCACTAGTTAGTAACCTCTTAAGTTCAATGAATGCACTATCACATTCTTCTATCGATTCATACCTGACCCCCTTGTGCTGCAAAGTGGTGATGGGTTTCGCTATTTTTGAGAATCATTCCACAAATCTTCGATAATAACCTGCTAGCCCCATGAATATCCTCACCTCAAGGGAATTTTTCGACACTGGATAGTCCATAATGGCCTTTACCTTTTCTAGGTCCACAGATATTCCTTCACCAGAAATGATATGGCCTAAATAGTGGATATCTTTCTGAAAGAAGGAACACTTTGACAACTTCCCATACAATTTGTTGTCTCTAAGGGAGGACAACACCACTCATAAGTGTTCCTCATGTTCTCTTTTGTTTTTGGAAAAAAAGAGGATTACATCTAGAAATACTTGTACAAAACAGTCTAAGTACATCCAGAATACACCGTTAATGAGGCTCATGAATACTATTGGCACATTGGTCAATCCGAAAGGTACTACGACAAACTCGTAATGTTCAAACCGAGTTCGAAAGGAAATTTTAGGAATATTGCCTTCCTTAATCCTTAACTGGTGATACCCTGATCAAAAATTGATCTTTGAGAATACTGCTGCTCCTTTCATCTGATTGAAGAGGTCATCTATCTGCAGCATTGGGTAACTATTTTTCACTGTAGCACAATTCAAGTCCTTGTAATCTATACACAATTGTAAGGAACCATCCTTCTTCTTTACAAAAATTACTAGTGGGCCCCAAGGTGAGACATTAGGCCTTATTATCCCTAAGTCCAATAACTCTTTCAACTACATTTGCAACTCACAAATTTCTAGCATTGTCATCCGATACAAAGTTTTGGAAATTGGTTATGCACCAGGTTTTAGCTCAATAGTAAAATCGAGCTCCCTCTCAGGAGGTAACCCTGGTAACTTGCTCGAAAAAACATCCTTAAATTATGACAATAGCGAGTACTAATCTAATGAAGGTCCCTTCCTTTCATTCACTGCTTCCACTACATATAGTTGACACCCTTGCCTCAAGCATCGCTTAAGCTTCATAGTTGAGATAAAGCGTAATGACACCTTTCTCCATACACCCTAGATCTCTACTGGTATTCCTTCATCGTCGACACAAAGCTTCTAACCAATCCATTCCAATGATTAGGTCATATGCCTCAAGAGTAGTGACGTATACCTTCAACCTGGTAGTACACACTCCTAGGTCTATTATACAATTATCAACACTAGGTCCTACCGCTTGTTTTTCCCCCAAAGCCATCTCGACTTGTTTAAAGTCATCATTCTTGTAGGCTGCCAACCCACTCTTTTCTAATGCAGATAGTGAAATGAAACTATCTATAGCACCAAAATCAAATAAAATCTTAACGTTGATATGATTTAGCGTACCTGATGGCTCCACCACCGTGGATTGATGTTCGACCTGGCAATTATTAACTGTTGCATAAATTTGGTGGCTGTTACTTTCTCTTCCCATCGAGGCATTTCCTTCTCTATGCACAAATCCTGATTTTAACTCTAGGCAATCACGCTGGTAATGGGGTCCTCCACATCCCCAACAGGTAACACAAGATTGAACCTGTGCACTATTCCATGACTGTCTTTGAAATGAGTTCCTTCCCCTAGAACCCCTGCCCCTGCTAGTTGTTCCCTGAGATGGCCATGGAGCTGCCTGCATTGTTGGTGATGAAAAAGATGTTTCACTCACTGCCATTGAAATCACTGTGGCTACTATCCTTGGTGTGACTTTGTTACCATATGGAGGTGCCCTTGATCCCCCTCCACTGGGAAATATCCTAGGGGCCTTCCCTATGAAACCAGGACAATGCAGAAAGGTCGGTCTCGTACCTCTAGTTAAGTTCATGTGTTCCTCCATATAACACGCATTTTCCACAGCTTCTGGTACTGAAGACGGTTTCCAAATCCACACCATATCCCTTATCTTAGGGTTCAACCAATAGACAAAGTGTTCTTCCTGTCGTTGGTCATTATTGAAATATGAAACATACTTGACCAATTCCATAAACCTAATCTCATATTCTTCTACGGTTCTATTTCCCTGTTCTAAGGCATGAAACGCTCCTACCTATTGTTCCTCATAGTAAGCTGGCAGATATTTCTTCGGAACCTATCCTTGAAAAGTTCCTAAGATACGATGTCTAGGGTAAGGTGCAGTTTCCTCTCTAGGTTGCCCCACTAGTTCAAGGCACTGTCTCTTAACTAAAAAATCACTATCTTCACCTTTGAGGTGGATGCATATTCCCTTAAGGAAAAACACCTTGTCATGCCTTCCAACCATGCTTCTGTGCGTTCATTGGCACAACCCCCGACAAACTCCAAAAGTTTGATATTTTGCAGTTCTCTAGTGATGTCCTCGGGTGGAGGTCCTCCCCCTGAATCCCTCAACACTTCTGGATTACCCTCTCCAGATGGTGTGGGTTCCACTTCGATCCCTACTGGTTGTTTCCCCTTTAAAGTCTCATTTATGGCCTCCAAAGAGCATAGTATGAGAGCTATTTCAGGCGATGGTGGCGGCGGTGCTGGTGGTGTTGGTGGTGCCTGTGACGATGCTCCTTTGCCTTGATTCCCTCAAGTCCTAACCATCCTGTATGATTTAACCTACATCAAGCAAAGTTGTCAGGGTGAGTTCAAGGATGTTTCTCATTGCACAACTTAACTAGAAAACAAGGTTAGGCGTAAGATTTTTTTTTACTTGTCTGTAAATAGACATTACTCTCTTTAGGGGAGTGGCTAGATTAGGGTTTAAGCGTCTAAGCTTGATGTCTTCACCTAAGAAAACTACTGATTCCCTTACTCGGTAGCTATGCTAGTGTTGTACCCCACTCGCTAATTCTTCTAACTCACCCTCTTAGTGCGCATGAAGCCCCCTCCCCCAGGTCATGGTTTAAGTCCTTAAACTTTTTGTTTAATTTATTTAATGTGATTTTGAACATAGTTTGGGAGTGGCGGAGGAGGATGGGTAGGAGAGGAATCCCTAGGTGAGCCCTGCTCCCCCATGGTTGCGGCAATCCTAGCAGTGGAGTTGCAGAGCTATTCGATCAGAATATCACTTCATGAGAACTCAGTACATCCCAGTACTTGTTGTACATTCTCCTTCGAATTTTGTTTTGTTACTCCACTTGCTGTTACTCTGCTGCAACTCGATATAATTAATTAAATCCCTAAAATCATTAGTTGAATTAATTAATTATAATTTTAATTGATTTAATTAAAACAACTAATTATTTCAAAAAAATTAATTATACTTTACACTAAATAGATTTTAAAACAATTAACTATACTCTACACTAAATAAATTTAAATGAACAAAATAAAAAAATTAATAAATAATTATATATATATATATATATATATATATATATATATATATATATATAATAAAATAAAATAAAAAAATCAAAATAATTAAAAAAATGTGCTGGCACGCATGGATTTCATGTGCTCGCCTTGCTTCCTCCAGCACCCTCCTATCTAAACCCTAAAATTTCTCTTTTCCTCAATTATTTCTTCTTGTGAGGTATGGGTCAGTCACCATGGCCTTCTCTCACGACTTCTCCTCCTCGTGGTCTTGGTGGCTGGTTTCTGGCTGGCGGAGGTGCTACTCTGGTGCGTGGCACCTGCATGAGCTTTCCTCCTTCGTGGTCATTCGCTTGGGTGTTCTTTATTTTTTCTGCATTATTATGTGTTATGGATTCAAGATGGGGTTGGGATTAGGCAAAGGTAGACCTCCCTTGTCATCCCAGTTGTGCCCATCAGAGCCCTACACTCACTCAACGTCTGGTTCTCCAGTTCCGCTTACATTTATCTATTGACATAAATGAAATTTATTACATGTACTTTACTGTCGGTGATATTTTCTGGTTTGGTCTAGAGTTTGGGCAATGTCTTGAGTGTTTTGTCTCTGGCATTGGTCGCTGGTGCTTTGTTTGTTTGTTTTCTGTTTTTGTTTATTAACAATTTTTTTTTTTTTTGCAGTGCACGCTTGGTCATGGCTTTGGTGCATTGTGTTGTTGTTGGGTGCTTAGATAAGGTTGTCGAATATATTTTGGTGCACACTACCCTATGGGTGTGTTTGTATGGCATTTGTATGGCAGTGCACGGGACTTGGTGCTTAGCTTTGGGCTTTGTGTATGGCAGTGGTGCTTGGGCATTTGGCTTGTATGTTCTTGTTTAACTTCTGGTTGTATGGTGTTGCATGCTAATCAAGCTTTGTATGGTGTTGTGTGCTAATGAAGCTAAGGGTTTTTTGTATGGTTTATGCATTGGTTTGATGTTGTGTTACTTTCGGAGGTACTTGCCTATTAGATGGTAGGCTTGGTTGGAGCTGGTGCTCGAGCACTGGCTTGTATGTTGTTGTTGTTTGATCTTGTGTTGTTGATTCAGATGTGTGGCTTGAGGACTGAAGATTGGCCTTCAGGCCAAAAATTTGTTCTGTTATGGATTGGGTGCTTTGTATTTTGCGTTGTAGAGGCTCCTGGGCAGAGAGACGTTCCTGTTGAGAGTACAATGAAATATCCTTAAACTATCATTTTCTTTCTCATTCTTTTGTTTGAATATAGGGAAAACTTTGTGTAATAATCTCCTTCTAAATCTCCTCGATTGAATCTTTTTTTCTTTAGACAAAAGAATTGATATCATGTCATCCAACTCTGCTAACACATTTTACTCAAAAGTAAAAAAAACATTGTTAAAACTCAAAGACAAACTATCTACTTTAGCACCACCTTTGTCAATCTTATTAATAATTTTAAATTATTCCAAATGTTTTATCAATAATTTTAAATTATTTATAGGGTTGGATATAGTAATTTCAACTAGCATTTTATGAAAAATTTGCATTTCCTACTTTTTACAGCAAACTATTGGTTCAACTCCTTCCCAATTTATTTAGATGACTTTTTTTTTCCATTTTAAAATTATTTATATGGTTAGATATAGTAATTTCAGCGACCATTTTTTGATGATTTGCAGTATTCTAAATCTAAAATAACAAAAAAAACAAATAATAGATTTGGCTTTGTGTCCTCTCTACTTTTTCCACTCAATCAATTGTTTAACCTCTCCACATTATACGCCCGTGCCTTTCACTATACCCCATAAATTTTCATTTTCCATTAGGGCCATTAATTTTTTATAAAGATATTTCCATTTTTGGAAAATTTCTGAACCTTGACAATCTAAATTTAGTAAACCATTGGAAAGGCTGCACTGGTCAAGAAGCATGCGCTCCTTGGTATTTTGTTTTCTAATTGGCCCTGGCCACAACAACTTCTGTATGTTTGGCATCTGGCACAAGCTCCCTGATTGCTCTGCAAAAGCAATGGACCTTCACCATAATATCCTCCAGCACTCATTGCATTGATTCCTTTTGCCTATTTTCACATTGTAGGTCACTATGATTGATTTCACATAATTTTTATGATTGTAGGAAAGAACTATTCAATCTACTCTCCATTGGCTAGCAAGAGAATCTAGGGAATTTCCAAGGAGTTACAGCAGGTGGTTGTAGTTCCAACCAAGAAGGGTTTTAGTGGTCACTTTTGGTTAATTCTGGGTAGGTGAATAGGCCCTTGGCCCCAGATTCTGAACTACAGCTATAATATCCTGTGTAGGGACCTAAATTAATTAAGCCTAATAAAATTCATAAATTTAAACAGATAATATTACTTCGACGCATAAACAATAAGTAATTTCTTTCATTCAACATATAAGCAACACAAATTTAAATAACAACATGCTAATAATTTTAAATAACCATCACATGTTCATGAGAATGAGTACATAAAAATACCTCTATCTGATGCTAAATTCATGACCTCTGATTTTCCTCTCTACTGCTCTTCCCAGACTCTGCCTGACCAAATCCTGCCTGATGCTTTGACCAAACCCTGCCTGATGCTCTGACCAAACCATGCCTGATGCTCTGACCAAACCCTGCCCAAAATCGACTAACCACCCAGCCATCTAGGAGCAGCCTATCTGGCTCCCTAGCTCAAGGATTTCGTGAGGATTCTTGGTCCCCGAGCCCAAAAATCCCAGCAACCTGCTGCCCCCTGCAATATTTCCCCCAAACTCAAAACTAGAAAATATCCACACCAGGAAATACAGTGCTCCCCTCAAAATAATGCTTCCTCGCCAAATTTTCAAAGTGCTCTCCCGTAAGCCTCTGCCCAGTTATATCCCCCTCATTCACAGCCTCTCCTTCATTTAATGCCACCCACCTTATCCCTCCATTTACTATCTTATCCATCCATTCAACACCCTATCCCCTGTCATATGTAAAGTTTCATAATGATTAAATTAAAGTTATTAAGCCCTTTAATTCTTTACCCAAATCATTGAATGTGTTAAGTAATCAATTAATTAATTAATCAACATTTATTAAACAATAAATAAATAATATTATTAATAGTTAATCATTACTTAACTAATACACATTAAGACAGTTAATTATTTAATTAACTATACTTAATAAACCCTATGTAACTATTTAACTAGGGTTTTTACAGAAGACTATGAGAGACCTATCTATCAAACGACCTGGAAACAAACCTAGGGACCCCCTCACATTACATGTAGTGGGAGAGTTATCTGAACTAATGTTAGGAAAAACACCACCTATTAATAATGGTGACCCAGGAAACCCTACAGTCACTGTCAAAATTGGAAATACATTTATTTCCCATGTGTTAGTCGATTTAGGGGCAACAATTAACATTATGCCAATAGATACTAAACAATTGTTGCAACTCAGAATGCAAGTCCAACCTACTCCTACTATTTTAGATTTAGTTGATCATTCTACTATCAGACCAGAAGGAGTAATCAATGATCTAGTTATCTCAGTTGATTCATGGGAATATCCTACCGATTTTGTCATATTGCAACCCAAAACCCGTCTGGGGGGCCACCCTCTAATTCCTGGAAGACCATGGTTAGCTACAACTGATGCTTTCATTGGTTATAGATCTATTTCAATGACCATCTCTGATGGTTATGATACTAAGAAAATTACCCTTTATCCTCATGATACACCTAGTGTGGAACCCAAAAATTCTTTATGGATGGGCATTGAGGATGAAAGCGCTATGCTTGTGTTAACCATAGGAAAATCCCTAAGTTTCAAAGATGAGACAGAGGATGAATTAATCAATTGCATTATCTGTGACCCCTCTGTTGTTACACAGAACACACACCACCTATTGAGTAGAATCTTCAACCCTATTGCCCAGGAAGGAACAAGCTCGAAAATAGTTTATGAAATTGCTATAAATAAAATTAATTCAACTGAAACAACAAACGTTGAAACATCAATTACTAAAACAACAATTATTGAAACAAATGAATTATTTCCCAAATTTAGTTCAAAGAGTATCGATGTAAAAATCGAACCTGGAAAATCCCTGAACATCAATCATGATTTATCTTCTGCTCAAACTCGTCGATTAATGAAGTTAATGACTAAATATAAGGAATCATTTTCATGGGATTACATGGATATGAAATTAATTTCCTCTAAACTATGAACCCACCATATATACATCAAGGAATAATGTCGACCCATTTTCCAACCCCAAAGGAGGATGAACCCTAATCTTAAAGAAATTGTTAAGGAAGAACTCCAGAAAATTCTCAATGTTGGATTCATCTACCGTTTATTAGATAGTGAGTGGGTTTCACTGTTGGTTATCGTACCTAAAAATAATGGTAAATGGAGAGTGTGTGTGGACTATAGAGCCCTGAGTAATGCCACATAGAAGGATCATTTCCCTCTGCCATTTATTTATCAGGTTCTAGACAACCTGTCTAGGAAAAAGTTTTTCTCTTTCCTAGATGGATTTAGTGGCTATAACCAGATAAAAATTGGTCCACAGGACCAAGATAAGGCCACCTTTACCAACCCTTGGGGTACGTTTTCCTACAAGGTTCTCCTATTTGGCTTGTGTAATGCACCAACCACTTTCTAGAGAGCTGTGATTGGTATTTTCTTTGATATGGTGAATGACTGTATGGAAATATTCATGGATGATTTTACACCTTATGCTATTGATTTCGATGAAGCTTTGACTAATATGGAAAAATTGCTCGAAAGATGTATACAGTCTCATATTTCTCTATGTACAAAAAAATGTCATATGATGATGAACGAAGGTGTGGTGCTCGAACACTTCATTTCTTATGAAAGAATTCAGGTAGACCCAGCCAAAAGGCAGGTAATTTTGGACATTCCAACCCCATCAACTCAAAAAGAGGCAAGAATTCGTTTAGGGCATGCTGGATATTACAAGAGATTCATTAAAAAAAAATCCAAAATTTCCTCTCCCTTATTTTTTCTATTAACAAAAGATGTTGACTTTCGTCAGAATGACAATTGCGAACTTTCTTTTGCAAATCTGAAACATAAATTGTCCACAACTCCCATTTTGAGAGTGCCTAATTGGGCTCTGACTTTTCACATTTCTTCAGATGCCCTAGACACTGCAAATGGTGTAGTACTTAGGAAATAGGAGGAAAAAGATACTTATGATATCTACTATATCAACAAGAACATGGCTCCTGCTGAGTTAAATTATATAGTTACTGAAAGAGAATTATTGGCAGTAGTTTATGCGATCAATAAATTCAGGCATTATATCACTAGTTATCCTACTCTTATTTATACTAATCATACAAAAATTAAATATATGATGAATCAACCTATTACTAATGCCCGAGTAACAAGATGGTTATTATTACTTCAATAATTTGACATCACTATAGTAGATAAACCAAGAAAATCAAATGTGGTTGTTGATTTTCTCTCCAGATTACATATAAATGATGATAATTCACCAGTAGATGATTCCTTTCCAGATGAACATTTGTCTGCAGTATCTTCTCATTCACCTTCGTATGCGGACTTCACAACAAGAATAATGACTGTATTTTTCACAAAGCTAGCATTTCATTACTCCGTAATGAAACTCAGAAAGCAAGGTTTAAGTTAGACAACTTGTCACTTAATCTTCTCGTACTTCACACTACTCTTGAGAATATTATCCAACCATCTCTTTGGGCATGAATAGATGCCTTCTCTTCCCTAAAGGCTGTGAAATTTGAAGAAAACATTATTAACAAGCAACACAACAAATTTACCCGCCTAGAGAGCATGTAGAAACAAGTACATATGAAATGAAGGTATGGATTTCCTTCTCACCTTGAACAAAATGGACACTCTATGCATACACTCCCCGATCCCAATAGTTATTGGCCTTCAAAACTACAAAACATTGAAAATCCTTCTATTAGCATAATAAACAGTGCCCAGAAGAACTGCTTAAATAATGTTATAAATAAATTGATGATATATAATAACAACATCAGTCTCCAAACTAAAGTAAACATATCCTTCATTAATCACCAATACAGTAACCACACAAACTTAGAAAACAATAATAAAAACATTAATGAAAAGAGTAATGAAATTAGTAATAACTATAATCCCCAGAAATCCCCATGCAATGAGAACACTAACTACAATCATAGGAACATGTGTATAAGCAATACCGATCACAAACGAAACATTTTTTATGTGCGTATAGGAAATATTGATAACAATCACCGTAGTGATAGCCAGAGTGACCAAAACAGTAGCATTCCCATTGTTTTTAATGGAAAATTTAATCAACAAAATAGTAACCACGTAAACTTAGAAAACACAAATGACAAGAATCCGCACACAAACTCATAAAACAGTAATAACTGTAAATCCACTAAAAATAACCCATACACCTCTATTAGTCAACAAATAATTCAAGAGAACTCCAACTACAATGATAGTAACAACACACTTATAGGTAATTTCGATAAAAAACCAAACAATTTTGATGCACATATAGGAAATGTTGATAAAAAACACAACAATGATAGCCACAATCACTGTAACAATCTTGATCGCAGCCTTTGTAACATTCCCATTGAATTTAATGGCTAGCACAACCACAAATTGACTGGTGTTGCGGCTAGTGAACATTGAAAGTTATCTGGACAGACAACACTCTGGTGAATTGAAACGCACGGACAGCTGGAATGCACATAGAGCTGAGGAAATCCAAAAGTTAATCTTAAATGTGGTAATTCCAAAGGTTAATCGGTTAAACGTGGCAATCATACAGTGGTACAGTAATTTCTTAATATGATTAGGTAAATGTTAAAAAGTAAACAGGTTAACTAATGCATTCAAAAATACAAGGAAGTTATGAAGAGTAAATCACATTCATTGATTTGGGAGGACGACTAAGAATATTCCAACATTTTCAATTGTTAGCCATCAGATTGGAATTTTAGATTAAAAGGTGATTAATTGTGCCCATCTATAATAGGTATATGCCATTTGGCATAACAACTGCAGTGTACATAACACCGGGCTTATAAGTAATATTAACAGTCATAGTCTCACCAAGGAAGAACCCAGTTCCATTGCTGAGATTAATCCCTTCACCTCCATTCTACAAAAACGAATCCTGAGATACAAATATTAGGAATGACAATATTAACACAACCTGTATAATAAATAATGTAAAGAACCACAGCAGTGACAACCATTGTAATAACGACCCAAATAGTATTGATAACATAAACAATGAAGAAAATAGTTTACCCAACACTGACACGATTTGTAATAATATCCTGAACCCAAACATCATCCTTAGTATCTCCAATAATGATAGTAAACAAGTTAAAACCATTGAAAGTAAGACCAACCTAGTCAAAACCATTGAACCCAAGAATTTAGTTATCAACTTATCCACCCATCCCATCGATGAATACACTACTAGGTTACTAGAAAGAGGTCTTAACTTTGCCATTGCCCCTCACAAAATTCTTGTTGAGAATATATTATGCAACATTGAAAATAATATTAAAAAACTCTTATATAATGTTAAAGAAGAAATTAGACAAGACTACTCAGTAATTCTCCATAGAGTAAAACCACCAAAGAGCAATATTACTAAAAAAGAATTTTTGGCTCTAAAATCCCTAAACAATAACAGGAATTTAGTAGTTCTAAAAGCAGACAAAGGTGAGGTTGTTGTCATTATGAACAAGGGTAACTACATTGAAAAAATGTTGGATCACCTCAACAACAATGAAAGTTATAAGAAACTTAATAAAATCCCCCTAATTAAGATTGAAAGGGAAGTCTCCAATGCCATTAAATTAAGCTTTATAAATGATGACGATAAAAAGAAATTACTTGTTAGTTTCCCTTACACCCCTAGGATATATGGACTTCCTAAAATTCATAAGGGGCCCCTCTTAGACCTATCATCAACACAATAGGCAACCCTACTTATGAACTTGCAAAGTATTTGGCTCATAATTTCAAACCCTTAATCGGAAATACTAGTTCCTTTGTTAAAGATTCCTCCTTCTTTGTAAACAAGAACAAAAAAATTAAATTGGACAAGGATGAAACCCTCATAAGCTTTGATGTTGTTTCTCTCTTCACTAAAATTCCCATTTATGGAGCTATGGAGGTCATCAAGAACATCACTAACCTAGGTATCACTAACTTAGTTGAGCTTTGCTTGAAATCCAGTTTCTTTAGTTTCCAGGGCGACGTTTATGAACAAACCTGTGGGGTTTCTATTGGATCGCCCCTCTCTTCCATCATAGATAATTTATTCATGGAATATTTGGAAAGCAAAGCCCTTATATCCTCACCCTTTGAACCTAAATACTAGTATAGGTTTGCGATGATACTTTTTTCATTTGGCCCCATGGTTTTGACAAATTAAATGAATTTGTGACCCACTTTAATAAACAATCTGATCACATCAAATTCACTATGGAGATTGAAGATAAAGGAAGTATTCCTTTTCTATATGTTAGGGTCACAAAAAGACATGATGGGTCCTTAGCCCACCAAGTTTATATGAAGAAAACCCACACCGAACAGTACCTTCATGCCAATTCCCATCATCACCCTGCCCAAAAATTAGGGGTTCTCAATACCTTAGCCACTAGGGCCTTCATAATTTCTGATGATGAACACCTTGATGAAGAGAAAAATGACATCCTCAATGTTTTCAAGGATAACAACTACAAAAAAGATGAGGTAATTAAATATTTTCAAAATTCCACTAAAACACCTAGAAATAAAGAAAAAACAAATAATGATGTGTCCAATGTTTTCTTACCCTACATACAAGGGACAATAGACAAGATTTCTAGGATTTTAAGGAAGAAAATCATTGGGGCAACTTTCAAACACTCATCAAGGCCTTAGAAGAAGTTTTCTTATTATTCTTTTTTGAAGATATATTTGTTACGTTTGGAGTTACCAGAGAATTGGTAATTGATGGGGGACCCCCTTTCACATCACATAAGTTTGAAGCCCTACACAGTGAATATCACATTTTTCATAGAATAGATTCTCCATACCATCCACAAGGTAATGGCCAGGTAGAAAGTACCAACAAATTCATAGAAGCTATTCTTACTAAGACGGTGAGGGCACATCCTAGGGATTGGTTTGAGAGATTGCATGAAGCTCTATGGGCTTATCGAACTACTTGGAGGACCACAATTGGTTTTTCTCCTTATGAGTTGGTATATGGAAAGAGCCATGTTTTCCTATTGAATTCGAAATCAAAACCCTAAGAAATACATCAGCAGTCAATCTCAACCTGACTATGGAACAGAAGGCCATACTGTAGCAGCTCAACGAGTTAGATGAGAAGTGTTTGGATGCTATTCATCAAACCACAGTGATTCAACAACAGAGAACAAAGTGGCATGACTGGGTCATCAAGAAGAAATTGTTCAAAAAGGTAGAGTGGGCTTTGTTGTATGATTCACACTTTAAATAATTTCAGGGTAAGCTGCGTACATGATGGTTAGGACCTTATGAGGTAGAAATTGTTTTTCCCAATGGGACAGTCTGATTAGTTACTATTGATGGATCCAATACACAGTTACATGCAAATGGTCATCTCTTGCATCTGTATCAGCACCCACTATCCAAAGAAGAATTTAAATCTAAATGTACAGCTAATACAGGTTATCAATTCGTAAAAGGAAAGGAGCTTTCTCCTTCCCCTTCTGAACCTTAGAACGTTTTTACTTTTAATAACACCTTGTATATAAATAAACTTTGCAAATTTGAATTTCTCTATTTTTTTCTTAAATGTTTTTATGTTTCTTTTCTATGCTAAGAAATTAAGCCTAGAAAGGTATCAGGCAGTTACTTGTGTGCAGATAAATTAAATAAAAACAATCTAGATTACAACAGAAGAAGCCAAAGGATTAGTTTATGGAAGTTGAAAAACTTCCTAAAAACTAAGTGATTATGTGTTCAAAGGGGTTACATGTTGTTACACCATGTACCGTTACACCATTTTCTGACTGCATGACCGATTTCCATGTTGTTACACCATTTTCCTGACTCTTTTGCCTTGCATGTTGTTACACTCTTTTACAACAAATTGGCCAATTTACATGCTGCTACACCTAATTCCACCATTCTGGCCAAAATATATGTTGATACACCTACTGCTATTATTCCTTTTAGCTATTTTCTACACTGCTTCACCCACCTTCTTTAGCATTTCTGTGATTTCTACATACGACAACATTATTGTTTTGTCCAAATTTCCACCATTATACCGGTACTTAGTGATTTCTCTTCGCAGTTTGCATGGGAGGAGTCACCTCCCTAACTCAGATTAAGTGTAAGGATTCAAAGTGTTTTGCATGAGGACATGCAATGTCTTCAGCTGGGGGGCATGTTAGGACCCATGAATGTCTCTTTTTCACTATATCTTTTGCCCTTTCAACTTTAACATTTCTATGATAAATGCCTACTTTAGTGCTTGCTAAGACCCTTTTTCCTATGGTATCAATCATTGATCTTGCTTTTATATTCTTATTTACTTCACACGTTTGATTGGGAGTATTTCTCATATTTTACCCATAAATTTTCAACTCATGATCAAAATGTGTAAGATAGCCAAGACTTGAAGAAATATCATTGTCATTACACCAATTTTTATAGTTGTGCGCTAGTCCTACATGTTGTTAGACGACTACAACAATTGTGCACCTTTCCTGGAAGCTGAAACACTTGCTGTAATAGATGACCACGAATCCTGGAAGCTATTACACCAACTGAAACAGATGTGCACCAATCCTAAAAGTTGTTACACGTGTTGCAACAGATGGCCGCCGATGCTGAAAGTTGAATCCTGAAGATTGATCCTCTATTGTTATACGTCTTGGCTCATGCTGATTATTTTTCCTGATTTCATGAATATGATAGATCTCTTGTATCTTACAAATAGCTTGAGAATCTAGGATTCTCAAGGTTGTTCTGAGTCTGTTTTAAATTGAATAATGGTGTCTTTAAATAACACAGATTTTGTAATCATTGATACCAAAATATAGTTGTCGAACAGAGAGTGAAGAAAGAGCATATTGTATCTAAACCCTTTTTGTGAATCAATAAAGAAGTGCATTGAGTTTCTTTAACCTACTATAGCCTAATTTCAAGTGGATTCAATGAGAAGGAAAGGGCCCACCTTCCTCACAGACTCCCCTCTGTTTTGAGTTTTAGATTAATTACTTTGATTTGTGTGATTAATCTATTTAGGATTCTTAGAGTACAATTGTTGTTACAGTTCAGTCCCTTCCTGTGAAATGTGCATCAGCGTGTCTCATGAGAATTAGATGTCAAGTGTTGTATATTGTTGGAGAATTGTATTTCTGCACTATGTAAAAATCTGCTTTCAAGTAAAAGTAATTAGAAGTGTGAATTTCCTTTCTACAATTAAAGTATAGTTCTTTTTGACAATTAGCACAGAATTCCCTTCTGCAAGAATAAAATAGAAAATTAGAATAAAAAAATTAATCCAGGATTCTTATACACTCATCAATTTAGATTTCAATTATGCAAGTGTGATTCCAATTCTGCAACAGCATATTAGAACTCCCGTTGTGTTAGTAACTTGTGTTAGTGTTTAGTTTTTCAAAACTTCGTTCCTTTCAATACTGCAACTTGATTAGTGTTTGATTTCATCAATATAGCATAGACTGTGCACAATTATCTTGCAATAACAAAAATTCCCTGGGTTTGAAAATTTATATTGAACACCTTAATTATCTATTTATTTAGACAGTTAAAGTGGCCAACATATACCAACCGTCCCTTTGGACACAACAATTTAAAGAAAAAAATCTATGTTTTAGTCTAGGGGATTCACCAAAGGCGTTGATACCAAGGATATATTAAAAGCATCGAATAATTCCTAGGCTCGCTCCAAATGAATGGAGTGTCCCTTTTCAAAATATGCATGAATCCCTTATTCATGTTGTCATCGAATACTATTTTCTGGGCAAGTATAGTCTTTCTATGGGATTAATTTATGACTTCTTGGGAGGTATTGGCACCCCGTCCCCTTACCCCGATTCTAGAGACCATATCCTGCTATAGTTTGTATTGTATAACACTGATATTCTTTAAGGTAATTTCTATAGAAGTAATTCGAGGCCTACTGTTAAGTTTTATTGATCTCCTTGTGTTATTTATGTTTCCTTCTACCATTATCGTGGTCTGGGAAGGTCCATTTACATTTTATGTTAAATTTTGGTATAAATTGATCTATTTGTTGTAATTATAATTTACATTTCATGATTGGTATTGTTCAATGATGATGGGTCCCTTTGGTTGCGAGGGTACCCGTTAGATGAACCTTGTCCCCTTCCCCTCCTTCCGGTTTGAGGATGACCTCCATAGATATGCACAGAGAAAGGCCTTCCTTACGGCCTTAGTTAAGTGTTAAAATTAGACTGGACTCTTTTGATTACCTTCATTCTGTTGAAAATTATCATTCAACTTATATATTTGTTTTGTAAAGAATGCCAATGTAAACCTGTAACTTCCTTACAGGATTTCATCCATGTACACTCATGGGTATCGGTTCTTATCAAAGGCAAAAAAGGTATTCGAGTTCCCTTATAAACTCTTCGAGAGTTCAGGCACTTTGAAGGACACAACTTCCATTTAGATTTAGAATAGTTTGTAGTTACATTCGATTTCTTGTATTGGCTAGAAAATAAAGGATAAACCCTAAATAAAACATTATGGGATCTTCTGGGGCATCTTGGTATGTGTGATAAATCCTTTTTGGAGGTTACTTTACCGACCCTTTCCTTAAATAATTACAATAAAGTAAGGACTGTTGGATAGTCTTATTCGCTATTTTGGTTTCTCTATACATAAATTTTGGTTATTGGGACCATAGTATGAACATTCATACTCGGTATCAAAACTTTGTATCTTTCTCATTGTAGGGTATGAAAGGGTATTTTCTTCCTTATTTCATTTTTGTCTTAGTAAAGATATGTTTGCAAGTCCGGTTTATTCAATATATAAATTGTATACTTCTTTACTTATGGTATGTAGGGATATGACTATGCGTACCTTTTTAATTTCATTCACACAGTAGGAAATTAAATATTGGACTGTAATATTAATAAATGAGAGGTTTCCAAATTCTTTATTCAGTATCTCTTTTGTGTAGTGGTAGATACATGTCTACAGGAACAATTGATATGTTAGGAACAAGTCTGTGTATATATATATGTAATTTCTGTGAAATACATTCAGAGACTTGATTCTTTGTATCAAGAAGTTATATCACTTATATCTATGCATGTATCTGCATGTCTTAGTAGAGATTACAATGACCAAAATGTTTAATTAGTTAATGGTTGTATAAGAAATAGATAGGCAGTCATGTTTGAGTATAGATTTAAATCTAGCTGAAGTGAAATTATATGTGAGGATGCAAATCAAAATACCCTCCTTCAAATTGATGAAACAACTCTTGGGCCTACGAGGATTTTCCAAATAAATAGCTCATCTGATAACATATATATATAATCATAATTGTCTTCCATATAGTCACATAAACCTATCCTGAATTCCTATACTAGTCGAATTTCATTTTGATTTGGGGTTTTGGTCTGTACAGGTTAGAAAATAATATAGAACTTGAATACATTATTCTCATATGAACTTATGTTAGATCGATACTTCTAGAATTCGTATATGTTTCTGCATGAGCACTTTATGTAAATTAACCTTGTGTTATCACTGAAATTTCGTCCGCACAAGGCGACAAGAACTCTGCATCGTCAGCACAGAAAAACAGTCATTCATGGCACAAGGATTAATTCCACAGCACAACAAAAGGGTCAAAACTATGCAAAATAGCCCAAAAATTAAAAGGCGTTGTGCACCCACTGGGTGCGCGCGCGCGCGCAACGTCTTCGTAATTTGAGCGCATATGCGCGGATGTGGGGTGCAAAACCCGTGCGCCTGCCAAACGACGCATTTATGAAGCTGGTCGGCCTCCCAACCACTAATGGATCGGCTCCCAAGTCGATTTGACATCAAATCCGAGCTCAATCTGCGTGGGGAGGCTGGTCAAAGACCTAATGGTACCCTAAAGAGCCCCTTTTCACATTCAAAAGAGGTTGCATAATAACCCAATGTTTGTCTATAAAAAGCCATGAATGACCATCATTTCTTCAAGGAATTCATTGTAATGTTATGCTGTTGGGATTGCTAGAGACTCACTCTTTGGCAATAGACATAATCAACACCATTTCATAAGCTTTCCATCTCTCACTAGAGTGGAGA
>ML777587.1:785674-824040 GCA_009831015.1 Picea engelmannii | reverse complement strand
AGGTACCTAGTGACCAATTGTAGGACATCTACCCAGGTGGCGATTGTGGGCTGCAATCGCACCTTGATTGGATTTTGTGTGGCTATTGGGAGGTATCGCTAGCTCTTTCGGGATATTGCACCCTCTACCCCTCATTATAACCAATTATTTCATTCTTCACTAGTGTCTCTTCCGGTGACTTCAGACCCCACTGTTGAGAACTATTGGAAGATCCAGTGCTATTTGAGAGGAAGGACGTTACATCTTCTAGGACATGAGCATTTGCTTTATTTTTTGATTCCCCCATGCGGACAAAAACCCTCTTAACCATGTATATGCTTCTTTCTCACTTATGTATGATGCACATCTGATTACAATTTGACTTTGGTACATATATTGTGTAGACACTTTGCGAAGACTCTTGGTTCTATATTTTTCTCTCCCACCACTTGTTGCACACATTCCACACAATCAGTCTGACATCATAGGGGAACCACAGAACCCCCGTCGTTCACGACGTTTGCTCAATCTCCCACCTATCTTAGGGGGAGTATCTAGATGTACTCATTCACACACTCCTGTGAGTGCTACCGTCCTTGGATCAGCATTGCTTGGTTCTACCTTACTTGGGTCCACTTCCCAAGGTCTTCCGTCCTCTAGTTCTCCTTTACACGGAAGCGGAGGACCCACTTCCTCTCAAGGAGGGAGCACCAACCCACCTAGTCCTCATCAAGGATCAGGTTCACAGCATACTATGGCAGGAGTTAACACTCCACCCCCACTACAGATGCCATACTTGGCTTCTCTCGACATTCCAGATCTCACCAAGCTCACTAATGATCCCATATTGCACGACCCCACATATCCTGCAATGCCAACCAAACTTCCCTCAGACATTCCAAATTTTGAAGGAAAGGTAGGGGATTGCCCTGCCAATGATGTCATGACCTTTCACCTATGGTGTTCTTCCAATAGCATCATGGAGGATTCCGTCAGACTACGTCTTTTCCAACGCACACTCACTGGCCCATCCGCCAAATGGTATGTTGAAGAAAAGTCTGGGTCCCACACGACCTTTGAGTCATTAGCCAAAGCCTTCTTGACATTTTTCCAATTACCAATCAGACACGACAATGGTCTCGAACTACTATCCAATTTCAAACAGTCCTCATCCACCCACATCGCTGACCACATTCATGAGTGGCATAGGCAACGTAGTTTGTGTAAAGCAGAAACCACCAAGCAACAGTGCCTTGACTGGTTTCTTAGGTCCCTTGTCGCCCTCCTTGGAAAAGATGTCACTTCCACCTTCCCTCAATTTGAAGAAGAAGCCATCAGTAAGGCCCAACAATATGAGCTTATTTACGCACAGTCAGGATACCTATACACCGTACTCCCTGATCTACCAAAACCTGTGCCCTTTGGCCAGGAAAAACCTGGGATGTCTCATTCAGCAGACGGACTCATAGGTGCCACCACGCACCATGGTCCACAACCCCAACCACCACCAATGTATGGAACACCTCAATACCCGCCGGCATACGGGGGCACTCCTTATTTCCCCCCACCACCATATCAACAGCCATATCCTGTTGTTATTCCTCCACCCATCAGTGGACCACCACCGGCAACACCCATACATCCACCTATTCCTACAAGTAGTGGTACTCCCTCAACATCATCTTATAGTACTAGTGAAAGCACACAGCCTTCCTATGTACCCTATGGATCAATACCACCACAAAACCCATACTTCACCTTTTCAGGGCCTCCACAACCTATGGCTCCCCCGCATCCAAATGCGGGGGTGAATTTTGTTCAACCTTCTGTTGCTCAGCAGTACCAGAATTTTGAACAATTAAACACAGCCAACCCACCTCAACCATCGAACAATAACAGGAGGAAAGGACGGAATAGGAATAACAACAACTCCAATCAAGGCGGAAATCAACCCCCACAACAACAGCCCACTGGGGGCAACCCGAACCAAGGGAACCAAAACCCCCAGGGGGGCAACACCAACAAACGCCAAGGGAGGAATACGGTTAAAACCATTCACCCTTGTGCTCTTTTTGGAGTGTATGGTCATTACACCCACCATTGCCCCCAGATTGCTGATTTCAAGAGGTTGAAAGACTCTGGAAGCATTCCCCCTTCCCCAGCGCAACCTGCCCCTCAACAGACACAACAACAATATGCGCAACAACCTCCCGCAGTATTGCAGAATCCTATTCCACATCAGGGCGTCATAAACACCCAACAGGATGCACAACATCCCCCACCACAAATGGGACAGTATCACAATCCCAACAATCCAACAGAATGAACAATTCTCCTCACCAGTGAGGAAGAAATTCTCCTGCAAACACGTAATCGTCAGTATCCCCCAAGAGCTGAGTCTACTCCCACATCTCCAAAAACAAACCTGACACCAACAGGACCCCCGTTGGTGATCCCTCGCCCTTCCGCCGAACCGCCATTACGCATCCCTCGCATCCCCTTGCGCAGGAATGTTCACAATCCTCAGGCTCGGGCCGCTCATAACTACAGCCTGGTAGATGACTTAGCACAATCCCTGGCTGCCATGTCAGTTTTGGAAGTTCTCCAAACTTTCCCAACACAACGGAAATCACTACTTTCTGCCATGGGGGCAGTCGACCCTGCAGATACTCGACTTATCACTTTTGACCTTGATAACTGCGAACTGTGTCTTCCTGCCGCAGTTGCTATTCAAATACCCGTCAAAATACGAAACATCACCGTCCATCAGTGTATCATCGATGAAGGGGAATCTACTTGTATCATGTCCAAAACCGTATGGCACAAACTTGGTTCCTCGGAACTCTTACCCTCCGCCATCACATTGTGAGCCTATGACGGAAGATCATCATCCCCTGAAGGGATCTTCCAAAATGTACCCATAGAGCTCGGGGGAAAAACCATTCTCATCGACATTGAAGTTATCGACGCCCCACTCGAGTACAATATCTTGCTTGTTCGTACCTACATGTATGCTATGAAGGCAGTGGCATCATCAATCTTTAGGACAATAATGTTCCCCCACAATGGGAAGATTGTGACCATCGACCATGTTACACATTACGAGCCAAACCCGTCGGCCAACCTCGACAACATTCTTCCACTCATTCATACAAACCAAGACATATATCCACTCGTCGAGATGGCTCCTGGGATTTTTAAAGATCCATCCTTGTTAGGGACGTACCATGGAGCACCCCCACTCCTTCCCCCTAGCCAAGTCTGCGTCATTTCCGCTAAAGAAACTCTCCAAGAGGATATTCATCCTCCTCAGGAGGCTTCAGTCATCCCTGACGTCTCACCAGTCGCAGCACCACTCCCACAGGAGCCTCCTGTGCATTCGTCGACTCCTGCAGTCCACGAATCCACACCTCCTCAAGGGCCTAATCCCCTTTGGGAGACAGTCCCATGACCCCTCACTCAAATTCCCTTCTTTTACCCACCCCCCGGTGTAGAAGCTTTCCAGGTAGCCGCAACACTCACACTTCCCAATATGGTGTTAGCAATCCCAGTGTGGTACTTACATCCACCTGAGATGGTCCCTCGCCCACAGGGAGGACTCCCCATGACGATTCCTGTCCTCACCCCCACTACCCTCAACACCCCCATACTCCCTACCCCCCCTGCGATAGTTGGGGGCAGGAGAAAAACAAAGGAGCCCACAGCTCCACTTCCTCCACGCATCTCACCACCATGCGCACTGTGTGACAAAGCGGGCCACCAAACCAACAACTGCCCATCACTACCGGAATTACAGAATTTGATTCCCCCCAACCCAACCCCCACACCACCCGTTACTACTGCTACCACTCAAGCGTCCAGTAGTAAAGGGTTGAAGACCAAATTCGCGTGTGCCATCTGTTCTGAGTATGGCCATTACACCCATCATTGTCCTTCACTGCCTCGTTTTCAGCAGGCATTAGACATCGTAAGCCGCGACTTTCAGAACAACCCATGCCCTGCTACATCGTCCACAACACCCATCACTGACATTCGTTATTTCACTACCTCCGTCAATGAACGCATGAGATGCCCTTGCTCTCTTTGCAATTCACTGGCTCATTTTACATACCAGTGTCCGATGATCATCGAATATCAGCGTCGTTAGTTGGCTCTATGCCACCAACCCACAGCTGAGGTAATTGATCTTACTTCACCACTGGCGAATCTACACGTCATTTCTCTCGAGCCCGAGGCACTCCCTACGCCTCCATGGTTCTTAGATGACGTATCCTAAGACTTACCCCGTAACCCACCTAACTCTCCAGCTCATTCCTCTATGAAACCTCGCCATCCCACCACCACAGGTACCCCTCAGTCCTTCAATATATGGTTTATGTTGAGTGAACCCGCATCCTCTTCCAGCATTACCTCCTTTGTTCCTTCAGCAGGGGGCAACCACACTATCATTGAGATCACTCCTCACGACCCATTATATTCCCGTCATTTCCTATGCGACGAAGAAATATTAGAAGAGCTACAACACCCAGACTCTCCCTGGGATGCACTACATCATCGTGCACTCTTCCTTCCGCAGGACGCCCTCATGCCTCCTAGTCACAATCCCATTTTCGCGGTCGAAACTAAAGATTTTATCCCCACAGGAACGATCGATTGGTTCAATAATCCCATCCCTGCACCTGATGCTTTTGAAGAAGGTAACTTGGCTAACATTTCCCCCACCATCAAAATTGACATTTCCATTAAACTGGGAATTGTCGAAGAGATCATCATTGGAGCAGCTTGTACTCCTGAGGAAATCACTGCCTACAAAGCCCTCTTCCAAGAATTTATGGATATATTCGCCTGGTCATACATAGAGATGCCTGGCATCGACCCTTCTATTGTCGAACATCGCATCGACACCTGGCCGGACATCACACCCGTTCGCCAGAAACAACGACCGCTACACCTAGCTAAGGCCTCGGCTATCAAAGCCGAAGTTGACAAATTACGTACAGCCGGATTTATATATCCTTCAGGAATACGACCTCGAGTTCTCAACACCCAAGAGCAAGAAGGCCCTCGTTCTCGCAGAACTTGTCACAGACCTTCCCTCCGACATACCTAGTACCCCCGTCAACACTGACTTTCCTGACGAACATCTCTTCTACATTGCTTCTGATGATCCTTGGTATGGCGACCTTCTCATATACCTACGAACTCAAAAGTTCGGCCAACACCTCTCACAAGATGATCGTCGACGCATTCGCCATCAGGCCCCCCGCTATCTCCTCATCGGAGACATCCTATATCGGCGGGGCGTCGACACCATTCTGCGTCGTTGCCTGACTATTGACGAGGCCGACAGAGTCTTAAATGACTGTCACAGCGGCGCTTGTGGGGGCCATCTTTCGGGCATCGCCATAGCTCAAAATATTATCCGGGTAGGTTACTTTTGGCCTACCCTGTTTCATGATTGCATTCATGCTGTGAGACGATGTGAGCAATGTCATCTCTACGCCAACAAAGCTCGTGTTCCCCCCGCTCTCCTTCACCCTGTCATTACTGCAGGCCCCTTTTGTAAATGGGGCATTGACTTTATGACTTGTAATCCCCCCTCCAACAATGGTCACAAATACATTGTTGTGGATGTCGATTACTTCACCAAATGGGCCAAAGCTATGCCCACCTTCAACAATACCGCTGACACTGCAGCACGTTTTTTCTTCAACCACGTCATATCACGTTTTGGCGTACCACTCCAACTCGTTTCCGATCATGGGAAACATTTTGAGAATGAGATCTTCGTCGAACTCTCATCTCGATTAGGCTTCTCTCACGAGTTTGCCTCACCATACTACCCTCAGTCAAACGGACAGGTCGAGGCAGTCAACAAAGTCCTCAAGACCATGTTACAGCACATGGTAAATAAACATAAAACCAATTGGCATCATATGTTATTTTCCGCGCTATGGGCTTATCGCACGGCAGTGAAGACCGCCACGGGTTTCATGCCATTTCACTTAGTCCATGGGGTCGAGGCAACTCTTCCCATCGAGTGTGAAATTCCCACCCTTCGCACCGCCATTGAGCTTTTACCTGACACTACTCCACTGGAGCAGCACTTGCTGAACTTGGAATCTCTGGATGAGGACCGTCGATCCTCATTACATAATAACGAGGCAGCTAAAAAACGAACCAAAGCTACCTTCGATCGCCATGTCAACCTTCGCTCATTTCACGAAGGCGACCTTGTCCTAGCCTATGATATCGCTCACGATACCTTTGGCCACGGAAAATTCAAGTCACTGTGGCATGGCCCATACATCATACAACATTGCCTCACCAAAGGTGCCTACATCTTGGCCTCCCCCGAAGGCCTCACGCTCAAAGAACCCGTCAACGGGTTATACCTCAAGAAATTTTATGCTTAAAAGTAGTCAAAAACTACTTTAGGTTAGTTTTTCTTTTCTAGCATTTTTTAATATTTTTTGACCCTACATCTAAACTATCCTTTGTGCTATTGATAGATGACTCCTCCACCAGCTTACCACATTGGTTACGCCGATGGTGCCAGCCGTTGGACACAAAATCTTGCTTCGGCTGCTTGGGCTCTCTACACCCCTTCACATGAACTGCTACATTCCAGCGGCATCTTTTTAGGGCCAGTAACCAATAACCAAGCCAAATACACTGCTGGCCTTGGCCTCTTGACCGACGCCCAGCATCATCATATTCGTCACCTTAGCATTTTCCTCGACTCTCAGCTAGTCGTTCTCCAGCTCAATAATGAGTACCGTGTACGTGATCCATGCCTCTTTCGCAAATACCTGCAGGTTAGATTATTGACTCGACATTTTGATTCCATTACATTTACACATATTCCAAGAGAATTGAATCAAATAACAGATGAAATAGCTAACACAGTGTTAGATTGGCATATATCACATCAAAATACACAGATATAAACATCTCATAACATCTTGTCACAGCATATAGGAAACATACACAACATCATCATCATCATCAAAAACAAACACATGTAACACATTTGGATCTCAAAATATGTCTACTCATGTATATATATAGTACCCAAGTGTTTACATACAGAAAATACATCGGCCCGCAGGCCCGTGCCACATCATGGTACAAAACATCGACTCACCAGCCTAATTAAAAAATGGTGTACATCATACAAATTAGGGGGCCTCTAGGGCACCCCCTGCTGCCCCTCCCTCAGGAGGCGGTGGTGGCCCACCTCTACCCGCCCCAGGAGGTGGTGGTGGAACATCTGCAAGACCACCCTGCCCAGGCGACAGGCATCCACTGGTCATCGCAGCAAGCACAGTTGCTCGCCGCATGATCGACCGCCATGGTGGCGGTAAACCAACGCACTGCTCCAGGAACTCCTCGTCCTAGATATGACTCCACATGCCCTCAGGCACATCCCGAAATACCGTCTCAAAACGACGGACTAGGTCCTCATCTGCTCCGACTGCCACCGGAGGAGCATGCGATGGCCCTGCACCAGGGTCATCCCAGCAGCGCCTCTGCGCCGGTCTCTCGGGCCCTGCTGGTCCCCCAGCAACCACCTCCCTCGGACGCCTCGCCCCATGCGGCGGTCTCTCCTGCTCTCGCGGAGCTGGCGCCTCGAACACATCCACCTCACGCCCGCGAGGTGCCACATCTGCACAAACACCAAACAAACAACAAACAATAATATCAGTGTCTATACATCAAAACCTATGCACTAGTATATCAACAGCATAAATCACAAAAACACAAACACATCACATACCTCTGTGATCAAACGCCTCCCCAGGAGGCAGTACCACATCAGGATCCCTCCGGAAGTCCACCCCCTCATAGGGAAACCGGAGTATGAACTGCGGCGTCTACCGCCATATCTGCGCGGCCTCCTCTGTCAAATAGTGACCCCCTTCGCCACCACCCTGGCGGACCAAAATCTCAGACCACCGCCTCAGACGTGGATGTCGTACATATGGCACCTCCAGCACCACCCTCGGCCGCAATGCCGGCACCCTCTCCAGGAAGAAGGCCACCAGGATGGAGCCGAACGCAAACTCCCCCCTGCCTGCAGACCGGCAACGGTCCAGCTGTGCGACCATCCGTGCATGGAGCGCCAAACCCTAGGCGAACCGCTCGCAACCCACCACCACCCTCTCCATCAGCATCAACTCCCCACCACTAATCCGGTGGGGCGCTGTAGACCCATAAATCCGCACTATCATCGCTGCTACGCAACGATGCAGTAGAACATCTAGCGCATTGATGCGCATGGCAGACCCAGTCATGTAGTGCTCGCCCGAGAAAAATCGCCCAACGACCTCCGACAGCTCAGTGTCTCTCGGCAACGCAGGCGCTGCCGGTAGCGGTGTTCCCCGAAAGGGGAGCCCAGTCAGGAAATAGATATCCTCCTCAGCCGTGAAGGTGACCCGCTCTCCCTGCACAAGGAAGCAATGCTGACGAGGGCTCCACATCTCAATAAGAAATTGGAGCAAGTACTCCTGGGGCCGTATCATTGGGCACTCAAAAAACTTTAGCAGCCCACTGGTTGCCAAAGTCGCTCGCACTTCCGGCCTCGCCTCGGCCACCTCCTCCCGCAGCGGCTCCCAGTCCTGCTCGCGCCACCGTACATCCATGCTCACTAATAGCTACCTGCACACAACCCAGAGACCTATATTAGCTTGGGCCTTCATCCAAAATATCAACATAAGCTAAACTTTTCCCCCGAACCCTTGCCTCCAAGGCGCGGTTTTACCATCCATAGGCGCGCATACATGCGCGCCTGTTCGCTATACAGGTGCGCATGAACGCGTGCCTATTTTTTCCCACAGGCGTGCTCAAGAGCGCGCCTGTTCACAATACAGGCGCACTCATGAGCACGCCTGTTCACAGCACAGGCGCGCTCTAGCGCGCGCCTGTCATACCCACAGGCGCACTCTCAAGCACGCCTGTTCGACCTAGAGGCGCGCACACATGCGCGCGTGTTCAGTGAATAGGCGCGCACTTATGCGCGCCTTTCACTAAATCGCCCGCACATGCGGGCCCACCATCTACCCAACACCCCCTAAAAACTAACCTACGACCCCGCGCATCTACCCTGCCCCAAAATTTGAAACCTACAACTATGCAAGAGGTTCAGACCACTAACCTAAAACTCACACGTCGGGGAACGGAGGCCTCGTGCTCTCACAATCGCTCAATCCTCGCTAAATCTGCTCTGGAATCACTGTAGCAGCAGGTACAAATGAGGTGGCAATGTGGGCCCTACAACTATATATAGGGTTTTTGCCAAACTTCCACTCATCATTCCGGGAGCCCATGACGTCCATTTTTCGAACCGTCTTCAGCCACGGGATCAGCATCCCGCCACCTACATCATGGCTGTCCCTGGGTCACTTTTCATCCCAAGCCCCCGGGGCACCCTTTTTTTCATATCATGGCCAGGTACGCATGCGCATTGTCACATTTATCTAATACATGTTCATATTTGTTATCCTTTCAGATATTGTTCACTTTGGGTATTCGGTTGTTCTATGTGCAGGTACTTGATCAGAATCTCTCCACATCACTCCTTCAGGTATATACTCAGCACTGGCATGTAGTCTCTCCCACGGAATTGCATTTACATTACAATCACACCCTTTGATATTGGCCTCTAGGATACCCATTCCCGGCTCGGCAGTACTCACACCTCCATCTGCATTATTGGGGTACTGTCACCCGGTAGCCTTCTCACCTACATGAGTTGTCCCATTCATAGCACCTCTTGGCACTTTTGACACTCATGTTGTTCATCAACACCCTTTAGGGATGGGAGTCCCATTAGTCTTTCATCATGTTGCAGATCAACCACATACTCCTTCTTCTCCTTTTGTTGGCTTTCCCCTAGACTCCCAGATCATCGCTTTATGCTTCAGTTCATTTTTACCTGCACCCCCGCAGGATCATGAACCCTTCATCTCCCCCACTATCAGTTTGCCCATCTACGAACCACTCTTCAGTTCACCTACCTCATACAGAAACTCACCAATGGGGCCCCCACCCTTCATCCGTTGTCACCGCCCTTTCTGCCCTACCAGGGGCACTCATTTTACATTGGGGCACCCGTTTCTGTATTTTGTACATCTTTCCCACATTTATTCATTAATTATTGTACAAACACCTTTATTTCCAGCCATTTATAGTTCGTTACTTTTGTCGTCACCGTTGGTGACCTTCTTTCCTTTTTTTTGGCCACACGCAACCTATGTCACCCTTGGTTGGAGCATCACTTCTCATTCACCCTCACCGGCAGCGTCTATATCTTCAGAGTACTACCCAGGTCACTTACCATTTATCCTCTGAATTTGTTCACCTTGTCCCGCCTCTGGCACAACTTCTCCTCGGTCTTGTCGTCCCCCTGACACTCGACCTTGTTACACGGTTGCGGCCACTGTTTCTCTCATATATCCTCCAACCAAGGGAAGTCTTGAGTCATCCTACTTTTTGACTTCGTCCATGTACCTCTGCCACTTCCTCACCTCAGTAGATTCCACGGAGTACCTTTTTTCTTCTGGGAGTCACGTCTCCCTTTTGTCGACATCAGCACACCTTTCCAAAAGGGCCACAGTATCTTGGTCCTCATTTCCCATCTAATGAGCGATCTCGGATGACACAAGGGGAAACACCATTGCTCCCTGATGTCGTTGACCCCCATAACATTCGACGCCAACACTTTCTCATGTTGCGGTGGGTCTTACTTTGCGACTATTGCAGTTTTATCATCAATTGTCGAAGACCTCTGAACTTGGTAGGGCCACCACTGCCCACACCACTATCGTTGTTTACTTCCGCGACCATTACCACTGGTTCAGAGTATGTTCCTTTACAGACTTGTCTTCTGCCTTTATCATTCCGCCCCCGAGGGCGCTGCAGTCGTCTACATCAACAATTCAGACATTTTTCTCTTCAGAGTTACCTCACACGAGCATGGGGCATGCCCGCCTCGTTTGTACACACTTGTATATTGTTTCATACCTTGTGGAAGGTCGGATCTACAGGTTCCTGTCTTCTCCAACGGATTGCTCTCTACGGTCTCACTCTTGCTCTCCCTTACATCACCATTCTCAGTAAAAGAAACATTGATGAATTTCGGCTATACGTTTTGCTCCTAACCTCATCCATCAGGGGGCATCTATTATCACTGAAATTTCGTCTGCACAGGGCGACAAGAACTCCGCATCGTCAGCACAAAAAAACAGTCATTCATGGCACAAGGATTAATTCCACAGCACAACAAAAGGGTCAAAACTATGCAAAATAGCCCAAAAATTAAAAGGCGTTGTGCACCCACTGGGCGCGCACGCGCGCAACGTCTTCGTACTTTGAGCGCATATGCGCGGCTGTGGGGTGCAAAACCCGCGCGCCTGCCAAACGACGCATTTATGAAGCTAGTCGACCTCCCAACCACTAATGGATCGGCTCCCAAGTCGATTTGACTTCAAATCCGAGTTCAATCTGCGTGGGGAGGCTGGTCAAAGACCTAATGGTGCCCTAAAGAACCCCTTTTCACATTCAAAATAGGTTGCATAATAACCCAATGTTTGGCTATAAAAAGCCATGAATGACCATCATTTCTTCAAGGAATTCATTGTAATGTTATGCTGTTGGGATTGCTACAGACTCACTCTTTGGCAATAGACATAATCAACACCATTTCATAAGCTTTCCATCTCTCACTAGAGTGGAGAAGCTTGGAGTTCTTTCACTCATATTTTCACCTTTCATTGTAAGGAGAGCAACTACTTGAGGGCCTCAAGAGCCTTCCATTGGAGAAGGAAGGGACCCAAGACCTCTTTCCCCTTTGTGTATCTTTGTATTTCACTAATCAGACCAGCCTATCTATTGGTGACATTAGTCCATTTTCATTTGTTTACATTTTTGTTCCTATGCTCATAGTTTCATTTAGTTTTTGTTTAATTCTTGTTAATAGATTTGTTATTTTCTTTCTAACCTTTTACCATACAGCTGTCATGACTAGCAGAGCCCAACTAGGCATGTAAGCACTCACCTTTTGCTCATCAAACGACGAAAAGAGTGCAAACACCTTGTCCTTGCCATGATTTATATAATGTACAATGGTTTTGCTACGTAGTTCACTACTTAATCTTTGTTCCTACCACATATAGATTACTCAAGAGTTTTATCAGTCCATTAATCATAATAAAATAACATTATTCCTATAATAGAAATCTTGTTGTGATACTATAGATGTAGTTTTTGATGGACATAAATATTTCCACAAGTAACCTACAACAACACTTTAATTCCAACTAATATCCGTGACTACAAATAATGAATTAGAACAACAACAAATACAATCATTTCAATGGCACAAATTTGGTAAGGGAATTAGAGAGTACACATGCGAACCTGGTTGCTGGAAAACAAAGGGAACAACCACGTTCCTCCCAACCTTATAACAGGGTAGCCAAATCACTTTCTCGTTTCACCCCCTAGCCTAACCATGAATCCATGAGGGAGAACTTGAAATCTCCTCTTCCACAATGTTCCTCTAGTTCCATAGTCCTCCCCTTGCCTCACACTCAATATTCAGTGTTCATAACAACAAGTACACAGTAGTTTTCTTTCCCACATACTCGGAAGTGTCCTTCCTCCTCACATATGTTATTTATCCAAAATATTTTTCCTAGGTCTTTCTTCCCTCCCTTGGGAGTTTTTGCAGCTTCCTAAATCCCTGATTTTCAGGGGCTGCCAATGGCCAAATCCCTGATTTTCCACTTGTAACAATCAACCTATAGGTAGTTCCAACATGTTCCCCACTCATGGAGTCATGGTTAGCTAAATTTAACATGGGTGTTCCATTTGTCCTCCTACAATAATGAAAACAATATTTTATTTACATACAAGTGTCAAAGTCAAATAGACTGTTGGGTCAAATCAGGTTTCTGCCCAACAGTCATAATAATTAATTACAATTTATTAAATTCGAAATTTAGAATTGCCATAAATGGAAAAGAATTTCCAAATTTGAATTTACTAAAAATGAAATAATTTTCTAACAAATTTTGAATTTCAAAAATACTTTATTTTTGGGGATGTCACAGATCCCATGCTCAGAAACTATGAATCCTAAAACGTGACCAGACCTAATGAAAAATATCCATTTGTAAGGTTTCAATCGAATGAATTAATAGTGACATGTTTCAAATACTAGTAAAAGGTGAGGAAAATGATCTAACCTCTTGCGAGAGTGAGTAGCGAGGTTGTCTAGATAATATTCAAATATATCTTTAAGATCATGAAATTGAAAGGTCATGACACCTTAAAAGGTCACTTTGGTGTTTTTAAGACCAAAAGGAATTTTCTAGTATGCAAAGGTACCCCAAGGAAAAATAAACGTCATCTTGTGTTGATCCTTGGGTTTTATTTGAATTTGATTATAACTTGAAAATATGTCCATAAAAGAAAAGACTTCACTTCCCACACATTCATCTCGAATTTTTGTCAATAAAGGGAGTGGGGAAGTTGCCTTTAAGACATGATTTGCTCACGTCTCTGAAGTCAATACATATGGGGATGGTTCCTTTCTTATTATCTATGGGAACACGGTTGGACACCCATTTTTTCAAGGAAACCAAGTAGTTGATGCCAACATTGAGAAGTTTCTCTACCTCTTCCTTAATAGCGGGGAATTTGGATTTATTGGTTGGCCCTGGTTCTAGATTAGTTCTCCAACAAAGATTTTGCATTGTATGCTTCTTTATTAATCTTCATCAAAATAGTGCACTGCATGCATTACATCGTAACTTTTGATAGTTTGTGAGGCTAAGGAGTATCACACCAAGCTCCAGATCTTGCAAAGTGACACTCAATTACAATCCAAAAATAGACTCATCTACAAAACTAGCTATGCTCCAAAGTACTCTAACTCTTCTTACTTACTCGCTACTATATACTATATGATCTCTTGATATCTAACAATGCCTATTTATACTACCAAGATGGGTAAAAACCCTTACAATAAGGACTCAAAAGCCTAACCCTTGAAATTTTTTTATTTACTTGCATCTAATTGAAAATAATATCTCAATCTCTTGGAAAATATTAAATATATTCTTATTTTAGTTATGGATTTAAGGCTCAGGGATTTGATTAGCATGTGAGAGATTGAACACGAATATGAGGAAAAAAATACAACATGCAAAGTAATAATATGTTCTTCATTCAAGCCAACCATTCGCTTCACAATGATGCAGTGGGATGATAATACCATTTGATGCACAAGGAAACAATAATTCCTTAAAATAAAGTTCTCTTAAAGTCATAAAATAGAGAATTCAACAATCCAATCAGAAAAGATAAGAAAATACCTTTAAATCCATTAAGACCAATTAATTCAAAAGTTTCAAAACACAACCTATTAATTTGATCACATGAGGAGCAAATAAGAATCATGAATAAAAGGTATCATGAACAATGTGAAAGTACAAGACAAATCATTGCAAACATCCTCAAAGATAAATAATCAATAAAAATATAAATCCCTAAGCCCCTCAAGGTAGATCAAGGATATTAGGTAGGATCATAGTAGTAGCCGATTAGGCATTAAGGAACTCACTTTTTTTAAAAAGAGGAACCAATCATCTCTATCAATAGAGTTATAAGGCCTTTACTTGCAATCTAAATGCTAATGATAATCTCATAAACTCATGGAAAATTCCAAAGGTTTTGGGTACAACTATAATGCCAAATTTTAAAAATATATATATAAACCAATATTTCAAGTACTTTCCATATAAAATACCCTTTTCAAGGAGCCAATTAATGTGTTATAATTTTCTTTAACTGAAACTCTTGTTGGTTCAACCATATGACGCAGACCCCTAAACCCTCAGGTTGGAGTCCACACAAGATCTTTCAACTTCAGCCCTTAGAGTCTGTCTAACCCTATTATTTCCTCTCAGAGAATTATTCACTCACCCTCTCTGAGTATAGTTCACTGACCCTCCTGAGTTATGCCCACGCAATCATTCACTGGCATGAACCCCGCGATCAAACCCCAACTATCATTGGGACTTTTTCCCTTTTCTTTTCGGGATACCGGATTTCATGAATTCGCAAATCCTATTGTTGAGTGCCTTGTCCCTTCAACCTCCAAAAACCCAAAATACCAAACTCTCACTCACCTTACCATTGATTTCGGCTTTTCACTCTCCGTGATTTTGGTAGTCGCAATGTCATGTGACTCTACTTCTCGACTCCTGGGGTCTCGAAACCTGAATTCTCGAAATGATCTAACGGTCTGAATAGGTCACGATCGATGGTCCACGTTGACTTTGCCTTTGAGGATAGGTCTATCCAATGCTTAACTCCCCTACAACTTTCCTGGATCCTATGGTCCCTGTTGTTTCAAGAATTCTCCTCGGAGAATTTCGACCGTTCAATCTCTTCCTCAAAGAACCTCTGGTTCAAATCAAACCTGTGAACCCCCTCTAGAATTTAACCTTCTCCTAACTACTTGAATTTATTTCCTTTCTCCTTAATGATTCAAAGGTCCTAACCCTCCTGATCTTCCTTCGCAACCTGAGATCTCCTAAAAGACTTCTACATGCACTCCTTGCAGCACTTCTTCAAATATTCTCAAATATTTGCATCCCTTAAATCTGTGCAACTCTACAACAACAATCCTTCAATCTCTCAACCTTAGTTTATAAATTTTAAGGTCTCAACCAGCCTGCGCAAACCTTGCACAGCTTCTATTCTTGTCCTTACACTTCATTCAAAATGAGAACAACGATATCTCTCTTGAGCTTCCAGAGATGAACTTCTGAATTCTGTCAACGCACTCCTTGTGGACGCTTCACTGCACTCCTTGTAGGAACTTCTCTCACTCAGGAAGAGAAACAATTGAAACTCATTCTCTCTCTCCCAATTTTCAAACATCCAACATGAAAACATACATTCACACATAGCATGATAACAAATGCAAGACAGAGAAAAATAAAACATCCATAAGCATAGCATTCAATATGTATACACAGGAACCATTATCTCACCATGACTCTGAGTCAAAGCTTCATATATTAATTTAGAACTTTTGTACATGGGTTCTTCTCTACAACTCTTTGCTTCTTCTCTATGCTAATGTGATTCATCCTACCATCTCTTCCTGATACAATGATACAAATATGAGGGTGTCTATAGTCATTTTCCCTCTAGCTCCTAAAACTATCTAATCTAGAATTTTTAAATCTACCTACTTTCATTAACTGGCATAAATGCCTCTACATCCTATAGATGAGAGCGGATCACTCAAGATTTGTTTACAATATGGAAGTATGCCTTCTTAACTATTTCATTAATGTCTGCGCATCCAAACTTTGAAAAACATTTCAAAACATTTTTGACATGTGCCAAAATGTGATGGCATTCATCCCAGCTATCTTCCACCTCCATGCTTGCTTCCTGCTAACGATGCTCCTGCATCATACTCCCTGACTTGAAAATTTTCATGGACTCCTGTTCATTCTCTCTTGCATGGTCTGTCCATGTTTCTGAATTTCTTCTTCATTCTCCCAGCTAGCATCTTTAACTGGATGTCCCTTCCATTTGATCAAGTATTCAAAATACTCTTTTCTCTTGGTCCTCTTGCTGACTCTCTTGTCAAGTATACTTTCCATCTATGGCTTTTCAGCTACATGCATTTGTTTAGTCCACTGAGCCTCTATTTGTTGACTATATTCTTCATCTCTATAAGGGTACAAATCTAAGATGTTGAATATCGGTGAAATTATGATCCCATCGGATAATTCAATCTCATATGCATTTGCCCCAAATTTCTTCAAGACCTTGCATGGTCCAATCTTCTTCATTTTCAGTTTGTTATATGTTCCCCTTGGGAAACTTTCCTTTCTCAGATGTGAAAGAATCAAATCGCCAACTTCAAACTAAAGTTCTTGCCTGTGTTGATCTGCTCTATGCTTGTACTCTTGATTTGAATTCTGCAATCACTCCTTGACTTGGTTATGAAGCTCCTTCATCACTTCTGCAAAATCCTCTTCACTATCACTTCTAGTTTCATTATGTTATGAATATTTCAATTCAAAAAATCCTCTTGGATGAATTCCATAAACAATTTGAAATCAACTCTGCCCTGTGCTTCTGTTGTGTGAATCATTGTAAGCAAATTCTGCCTGTGGCAGAATGTGATCCCATTGACTGTGGTGTTCAGTCACTAGGCTCCTTAGCAAATCTCCCAAGCTCATGTTTACAACTTATGTCTATCCATCCATATGAGGATGATAAGCTGAGCTAAAAGATAGATTTGTCCCCATCTTCTTCCATAAATTCCTCCAGAAATGTCCTACGAACTTGGTGTCTCGATCTGAAACTATACTTCTTGGTAAGCCATGAAGTTTGATGACTTCTTTGAAAAACAGGTTCGAAATATGGGTCGCGTCACTGATTTTCTGACATGGTATAAAATGTGCCATATTTAAAAATCTGTCTACCACCACAAAGATCGAATCAAATCCTCTTTGAGTCCTTGGCAGCCCCAATATAAAATCCATGCTCACTGCATCCCATGGCCTCTCTGGTATGGGTAATGGCTGGTATAACCCTATGTTCTGCCTTTTTCCCTTTGTGTGCTGACAAATTCTACATCTGTCCACAAATATTTTGACATCTATCCTCATCCATGGTAAAAAATATGAGCCATTTAATTTTGAGAATGTTTTTCCATGACCGAAATGCCCAGCCAATCCTCCACTGCATTTTTCTTTCAACAGATTCTCCCTCATGGAGCATTTTGGAATACACAGTTGATTGTCTCTGAATAATAATCCATCCTAGATCATATATTCAGTCCATTGACTTCTGTCTCTAAGAATTGGATTCTCAGATGCCTCATACGCCTCTTTGAAATCTGGGTCATCCATGTACATGTTCTTGAGGTTCTCAAAACCTAATGTTTTGACTCTGAATTCCTACATCAACAAACATTTTGATCCAGATTTATGTACGAACATAATGAAATACATAAATACACATAAACGTAGAGATGCAGTGGAAATAAGACTTCATTTCATTAATAATAAATGACTGAAAAATGCTTATAGACATAATGGAAATAAACCAGTTAGGGCGCTGGTAGCTTATCTTTGAGAAGAGATGTGGCTGCTACTGGCCTCTGAACTCCTATTACAATGAGGCTCTAAGGCCTATATATTACTAAGAAACAATGTAAAACCCTAAAAATCCAAAAACCTAACCCTAGGAGATGAAAATCCATCATATGGGCCCCGTTGGGGTAAATTGGTACATCAATTTCCCGGGGTCATAACTTTGGCATACTATCTCCATTTGACCCACATGATACATCATTAGAAATATCTATCTAAGGACTACACTTATGAGAGTGAATATCGAGTCTGGAATGAACCCATATTCATCACGGCATTCATGCCCAAAAAACGTTGTTTAGGGCCTCAAAACAACTTCGGAAGTTCAGGACCCGAAGAATTGCTAAAAATAGTAAATTGTGCTACAATTAAGGAAACTGAAAAACTGAAAGAAATGATGGTGTGGGTCCAAGTGAAATAGGTGGGTGACCACCAATATCCACCTGGATCAGTCCTCCCCCCTTAGGAAGCAATGGTCCCCATTGCATTGATTTCCTCCATGAGATGAGGAAACTTCTGCTGAACTTGGTCCCTGGTGAACCACTTTCCCTGGTGAAGGAGTTGACCTACTTTGAAAACTCGATATAGATGGATCCTCTATTGGAGGTTGTTCTTTATATATGTGTTCATAATTCGATCAGTTGTGGCTTGCTCCATGCAATCTGGGTTTAACTCTATTGGTGTGAGTTGTTCTGCCATGTCGGATGTGTCTAGTAGAGGTGGAAAGTAGGGCTGAAGGCTATCCACATTGAACACTGGATGAAGACCAAGGAATGGTGTAATACCAAGCTCAAAGGCATTGTCCCCTATAGCCTTAGTGATGGTGTATGGCACATATCAGAGTGGGCGAATCTTGCGGTAGGGTCCAGCGAGGCACTCCTTTTGCAAATGTAGCCACACTTTGTCACCCACCTGGAAGTCATGTGGCACCTGATGTTGATCATGTCGTTGCTTGTACTTAGCATTGGCTCTGTCCAAGATGTCATGAAATTGTTGGTGGATGTGATGAATGCACTCAATGAAGTTGTTTTCCTTGTCAGCCTCAGATTGGACATGGGCTGAATCTGCCCGAGTAGCCTCAAATGGCATGGCTACATCAATGGGACAAAGTGGCTAGAATCCCAAGCCCACTTGAAAGGGGCTATGGCTGGTTGAGCTATGGAAAGTTTGGTTGTAGCTGTGTCGTACATAGGGGAGGCTCTCATCCCATGTGTGTGGATTCTTTGAATTGTACATGCACAGAATGTGTACAATCATCCGGTTGACAGCCTTTGTTTGGGCATCAATTTATGGATGGAAAGATGTGGACTTGGTGAGCTTGGTTTCTAGCATCGACCAGAGGCTGGACCAAAATGTACTGAGGAACCTGCTGTCCCAATCTGAGATGATAGAATGTGGGATCCCAAAGTTTACCCACACTTGTTCAAAGAAGAGTTTAGCAGTGGCTTCTGCTGTGATATTCTTCTTGTAGGCCATCATAATGGACATCTTTGAGAATTTGTCGACAACCACAAAAATACAGTCATTGCCATGCTTAGTATAAGGAAGGCCCGACATATAATCCATAGAGATGGATTCCCAAGGTTGACTGGGGGTAAGAAGCGGAGTATAGAGGCCTTACTTCTTGATGGTCAATTTGGCAGTGGTGCAAGTAGTGTAGGACTTGATGTACTTCCCAACATCCTGTCGAAGGTTCGGCCAATATAAATATTTTTACAGTACTACCATGGTTTTCTCGACCCCAAAATGCCCAGCGCCCCGACTATAGTGCGCCTCCCAAATCATCTTGGCACGCTCGCTTGAAGGAACACAAAGGTGTCCCAGGTGACAAAGCAGGGCATCTTGGAGGTGAAAATTGGGAACTTTCTTACCCTCCAAGAGTGTATTGTATGTGTAGCTGAATTCTGGATCACTTGTGTAGAGAAGTGGCCAATCGGAAGTCTCGTGCCCACAAGATTTGAGCACAGTGGTTCGCGCCATGATGGGTGGTTGACTGAGGCAGTCTGCAACATTATTGGTGTTGCCTTTCTTGTACTTAATGTTCAAATGAAACTGTTGCAGGTATGTGGACCACTTCTGATGGTGATTGTTCTGCAACTTCCCTTGTGTCTGTATGAACTATAGGGGTCAGTGGTCTGTGTGGATGACTGATTCCTTTCGCAAAATGTAATGCTTCCATTGCCGAAAAGCCTGCATAATGGAATACATTTATTTGTCATAAGTGGGATACTTCCGGACTGTGTTGAAAAGTGTCTCACTGTGATATGCCACTGGATTCCCATGTTGAGTAAGGACTGCCCCAATGGCATAGTTAGAGGCATCTGTCTGGATCTCAAATGGTTGTTGCAAGTCTGGTAATGTGAGCACTGGTGTAGAGCAGAGGCGATGCTTCAACTCCCAGAACACCTTCTATTGAGATTCAGACCAAAAGAATTTTTCTTTAGCTCCTCCCTTGGTGACTTGACTCAAGGGCCAAGTGATATGAGAGAATCCCAACACAAACCTACGGTAGAAATTGGAAAGACCTAAAATGTTGCAGAGCTCTATCAGGGTGGTTGGGGCTGGCCAATATCGAATGACTTGGATATTTGTTGGATCCACATGCACCCCCCTCTCATCAATAATGTATCCTAGATACTGAACCTGGGTCATGCCAAAAGTGCATTTCTCCAAATTGGCACACAACTTGTGTTGTCGCAATGTTTGGAGGACCTGTTGGATGTGGTGGAGGTGCTCTTCCCAAGTTTGGCTGAAGATCAAAATGTGATCAAAGTAAACCACTACAAATGAGTTGGTGAATGGTCGTAGGATGTCATCCATTAGCCTCATGAAGGTTGCAGGGGCATTCGTCAACCCGAATGGCATGACCAACCATTCAAAAAGCCCCTCCTTGGACTTGAAGGCAGTCTTCCACACATCAGAGGGTTCAATTGGTACCTAGTGATACCCTGACTTCAAGTCGATCTTGATAAAATATTTCACCCCCTTCAGTTGGTCCAGAAGGTCATCAATCCATGGGATCGGGTACCTATTATGAACAGTGATCTTGTTCAGTTCCCAATAGTCAATGCAAAGTCTCCAAGTTCCATACTTCTTCTGCACCAACACGATTAGGCTCCCACAGGGTGATGAACTCGGATGGATGTGACCTTTCTGCAATAGCTCCTGAATCTGCCTCTTGATTTCCTCATTCTCCAGAACCGAGCACCGATATATGGGTCCATTGGGCAGCGATGCACCTGGGGTCAGAACGATGGGGTGATTTACCTGGAAGTGTAGAGGCACCCCTATGGGGGAGGTGAAGATGTCCTCATACTCCTCCATGACCCTATCCATCTATTTTTTTCGTGTAGAGGGGCCCTGTCTGGAGGTCATCGCCATAGTATTCCTCCTTCCCTGAGGGTGAATCATCAGGAAAACAAATTTCCTGGTTTTGGAAATGACCTTACTGCATTGTTTTGCAGTAACCAAAGAGATGGTGGTAGGCGGTGCTATCTCCGGTATCCTGTACAACTTATTGCCCAAGGTGATAATAACAGCACGAGGCCTAGACTCATACATAGTATGTCGCTTCCACAAGTATGGTTGGCATAATAATACATCAAAAACATCAAGAGGAGCAATGTCACATAATACATCATCTGTGAAGGGCTTGATGTTGTAGGGAAGGCGACATTGTTGGCTGACGTGGAGGTCCCATCCTTGGTGCAACCATCCGATGGTGTATGGTTGTGGGTGTGTTGTGGTTGACAAACCCAACCACTTCATGACCTCTACCAAGATGAGGTTCTTCTGGCTCCCACTGTCGACAATGAACTGCAATAGGGAACCCTTTACCCACATCTTGGAATGGAAGAGATGCTCCGCCTCCTCTGGATCTTTTGGTTCCTCCTTCTGGATCTTCGTGGTTGCAACGATGGAGTTGGGCTTCGCAATGATAATATTCTTCCCCCTATCATTCCCCTTGTTGGGTTTTGATTCAAATTCTGAGAATGCATCTGATTTAGAAGCCTTCAACTCGGCTACCAGTGACTGCTTGTCCCGACACTCACTTGTGTTGTGAGTGGAGCTCTTATGGAACTCACACAACTTCCCCATGTTCTTTTATGTCTTTGTGGTGTTTTTCTTTGCTTGTGGCTTTGGCGGGTTATCCTGGGCCGCTCCGCCTTGGCTTGGTCCTTTGTTCTACAGTTTGGGGGTACCTTTCCCTTGCTTCTGATTCGCATACCCAAAGTCTCTCTTTTTCTGTTTGAACTTCTGTTCCATCTTGGTAGCATATCAGTATGCCACACCAAGCAAGGAGATGTCAAGGAACTCAATTTCCTCCTGAATGTATCTGTGCAGACAACTACGGTACTTTAACACCAAATGTTTATCTAAATATTTGATACCCAACTTTGTGCATAGGGTATGAAACAGATTCATCATCTCATGCACATCTTGGTCCCTTTGCTATCGCAGCGTAGTCCATTGTATGTATTTGTCCTCAAAACTCCCCACATGATAATATTGTTCCTTGATGGCATCTCGAAAATAATTCCAAGTGGGTGTGTCCAAGAATAGAGAGGGCTCACCCTCTCCCTGTTTCTATGAGTAGGTTTCCCACCAGTCCTTGACATGGGGAGTGGCTTTGAGGAGTGCAAAAATAATCCTTTCTCTTTTGAAAAATTCATGAACCAAGAAATATCCTTCTAACAGATTCAACCATCTATCTACGACATCTGCATCTATTTGGCCCTCAAATATGGGAATTTCAAATTTTACTTGTACCTTAAAAGGAGTGGTGCCTCCAAAGTGGTTGTTGGATGTCAATGCGCCGCTAGTGGGAATTCGTTGAAGAATCTAGGCAAAGTTGTCCATCATCACGTTCCTTTGTTTCTCAAGGGCCTCCTTGAGCAACATTTTGATAGGATCTCCTACTCACTCATCTTTATTTTCTTCCCCCATGGTTTTTCGTTGGGGTTTGTGAGACTAATCTTGTAAAGGTTCAACCAAATCAAGCCCCAACTACTTATACCCTGACCTCGTTGGGGACATGCAAAGAAAGATCGAGAATGAGTAGACTTCTCTGATACCACTAATCCAGATTTATGTAGGAACACAATGAAATACAAAAATACACATAAACGCAGAGATGCAGTGTAAATAAGACTTCATTTCATTAATAACAAATGACTGAAAAATGCTTACAGACATAATGGAAATAAACTAGTTAGGGCGCTGGTAGCTTATCTCTGAGAAGAGATGTGGTAGCTAATGGCCTCTGAACTCCTATTACAATGAGGCTCAAAGGCAACTATATTACTAAGAAACAATGGAAAACCCTAAACATCCAAAAACCTAACCCTAGGAGATGAAAAGCCAGAATATGGGCCCCGTTGGGGTAAATTAGTACATCAATTTCCCAGGGTCGTAACTTTGGAATACTATCTCTGTTTGATGCACATGATACATCGTTAGAAAGATCTATCCGAGACTACACTTTTGATAGAAAATATCAAGTCCATAATAGACCCATATTCACCGAGGCATTCATGCCCAAAAAACATCGTTTAGGGCCTCAAAACAGCTCTGGAAGTTCAGGACCCGAAGAACTACTAAAAATAGTAAATTGTGATACAATTAAGGAAACTGAAAAACTGAAAGAAACAATGGTGTGGGTGCAAGTGGAATAGGCAGGTGGCCACTGATATCCACCTGGATCACATTTCCTGCTCAAAGCACCAACAACTTTGTTAGCAGTTCTAGAAATATGTTTAATTACAAAAGTAAAATTTTGCGTGTACTCAACCCATTTGACATGTCTTTGGTTCAACTTCTCCTATTCAATCACGAATTGTAAAGCATGATTATCATTGTACAAAACAAACTCTTTAGGAACCAAATAGTGTCTCCACTTCTTCAGTGCCTGTATGACTGCATAAAATTCATTGTCATATGTTGAATACTTAATCTTTGCTTCATTCAGTTTCTCACTGAAGTATGTGATTGGTCTATCATCTTGGCTCAAGACCACTCCAATTGCAAATCTTCTTGCATCACACTTGACCTGAAACGTCTTGTTGAAATCTGGCAACATCAAAATTCATTGTTCAATAATCTTCCTTTTCAATAGATTGAAACTTTTCTTTGCTTCTTGTGTCCAGTGAAAATATTTATGTCTTTTCTTCACCGTGTCCATCATCGGTGCGCTAATTCCACTGAAATTTATGATAAATCTCCTATAGAAACTAGCCAATCCATGAAAGCTTCTAACTTCAAATATACTCCTTGGTGATGGTCAATTCTTAATTGCCTCTACCTTATCCAGATCCATTTTTCAGTTCATCTGCGGAGATAACAAGACCCAAATAAATGAGTTATGTCCTCATAAATGTTGATTTCTTCATATTTATCAGCAACTTTTCTTGTTGCAATCTCCTCATCACTGTAGCCAAATGCTTCAAGTGTTCATCTTTTGTCTTGCTGAAAATCAATATATCATCAAGATATACAATGACAATTTTTCCTATGAAATCCTTCAGGACTTCATTCATCAATCTCATGAAAGTACTAGGCACATTTGTTAAGCCAAATGGCATAACAGGCCATTCATATAGCCCTTCATTTTTCTTGAATGTCGTCTTCCATTCATCACCTTCTCTCATTCGGATTTGTTGATATCCGCTTTTCAAATCAATATTTGAAAAGAATCTTGTTCCACTCAAGAAATCCATCAAATCATCCATCCTTGGCAATGGAAATCTATATTTGATGGTAATCTCTTTTATTTCCCTCGAGTCTATACACATCCTATAGCCTCCATCTTTATTTGGTTTGAGCATTATTGGAATAGCGCATGGAATCAAGCTCTCTCTAACCAACCCTTTGTCCATTAAATCCTAGACCTGTCTCTTGACTTCTTCATTCTCATGCGGCGTCAATATGTACGCTGCTTTGTTTGGTAAACTAGCTCCAGGTATAATATCAATGTGATGAGTTATACTCTTGATTGGTGGTAACGAACAAGGTAGTTCATCCACTACTATATCAAAAAAATCTTGCAACAACTTCTGGATTTCCTCTAGTAAATCATTCACTATTGTACTAGTTAAAACAATTCTAGGCTTCCTAACCACAATGAATTGTGTATCTTCCTTCTTCTTAACCTCCTTAAGAAGTTCCTTCCCACTCATGAGAAGTACAGTGTTTCTCACCTCTGGTTTCACTTCTTTATCCTAAATTGGCAACAACATGTGAGTTCTCCCATTCTTCTCCAGGGTGTATGTGTTCTTTCTCCCATCATGAATCACATTCCTATCATATTGCCATGGTCTTCCTAGCAATATATGACAAACATCCATGGGAATGACATCACATAGTATTTCATCCTTATATCCTCCTATTTTAAATTCAACTAAACATTGTTTAGTGACATTTGGCTGATGTCCCTTTTGTAGCCACAAAACTCTGTATGGGCTTCGATGTTCAATAGTCTCCAGCTCCAACTTTTCTACCATCTCTATAGAAATGAGATTGTTTGTGCTACCACTATCCACGATGACTTTGCATACCCTGTCTTTGGTCTTGCAAGCAGTCTGAAAAAGTTTGTTCCTTTGGGCTGGGTTCTCCACCTCCTTCTTTGGTGTTAAGAGAACTTTTCCCATCATTAGTGATCCTCTACCCTCAGCATATTCTGCCTCAACATTCCATCATTGAGCTTCAGCGATGTGATTTTCATCTCCTTCTTTCTTCTTATTTGGACATTCATAAGATTTGTGTCCATTTTTTCCATAGGTAAAGAATTTTATTTCTCCACCTCTGCCTCTTCCTCTTCCTCTAGTTCGAGGAAAAGTATTTCTATCAACATACTGTCCTCTCTGTGAGATTCCACCTCTCTCAATTTGAGTTTGAGGTTTCTTCCACTCTTCTTTAGGTTTCTGATTTTTGTCTTGGGCAATTGTTTTTCCTCTGTCTTGACTTCTGCCTCGCCCTCTCTGACCTTGCTTTCAGCTCAGCTTCTCTTCATCCTTCAAAGCCATATGATAAGCATCCTCCACATTCATAAGGGTCATCATTCTCATCTCATCCTAAATGTCGTATCTCAGACCATTCATATACCTGGAAACTTTTTCATCATCACTTTCTCGATGACCTGCTTTGATGTTTACCCTGTAGAATTCTTCAGTGTATTCTTTCACTATCATCAGTTTCTGTCTCAAGTTCTGCACTCTCCGAAATAGAGTAATTTGATAATCCCTGGGTATAAATTTGGCTTTCATCTTTGCAACCATTCTATCCCAGCTTTTGATTTTCTGCTTGCCTTTGCAGCATCTGTCAGCCTGCAGTTCATCCCACCACAATGTTGCATGTCCTTTAAGTCTTACGATAGCATGTTTGACCTTCTTGTCTTCCTCGACGTACTCATAGTCAAAATATTTATCTAGAGCTCTAATCCAGTCTAGAAGCTCCTCAACATCCAGGTTTCCCTCATACATGGGAATCTCCATTTTTTCCCTGGCACCTATCCTTGCAATAGCCCTGAATAGGCATTCTTCCGCAGCATCTTCAACTGCAGCTTCCTCGGTTCTAGCTTCATTTTCACTTTCATATTCACTGATATCCCCAGCGTCAACTGTGCGTCTCTATGTTGTTTCCATGGCATCAAGCCTGACATGTAATTCACGCCTGGATCAGGTAATTGTCTCTCTCTTCTTCTTGGAATTTCCCTTTCCTCTGGTGGGTCAAGTATTTTCCTGTCTCTTCTTCTCAGCAGCATGGCTGCAAAATTCCTCTTTTCCCTACTACAGAGAGAAAAGAAATATTTCTAAGCTCTGATACCACAACTAGCGCAGACCCCTACATCCTCAGGCTGGAGTCCGCATAGAATCTTTCAACTTCAGCCGTTAGAGTCTGACTGGCCCTCTTAATTCCTCTCAAGGAATTGTTCACTCACCCTCTCTGAGTATAGTTCACAGGCCCTCCTGAGTTATGCCGGCGTGATCATTCATCAGCATGAACCCTGCGATCAAACCCCAACTTTCATTGGGACTTTTTCCCTTTTGATTTTAGGATACTGTATCTCACGAATTCACAAATCTTGTTGTTGAGTTCCTTGCCCCTTCAACCTCTGAAAACCCAAAATACCAAACTCTCACTCACCTTACCACTGATTTTGGATTTTTTCTCTCTGCGATTTCGGGAGTCATAATGTCATGCGACTCTACCTCTCGACTCCCAAGGTCTTGAAACCCAAATTCCCAAAATGATATGATGGTATGAATAGGTCATGATCGACGGTCCACGTTTACTCTACCTTCGAAGGATAGGTCTATCCAGTGCTTAAATCCCTTGCAACTTTCCTAGATCCTACAGTCCCCACTGTTTCGAGAATTCTCCTCGAAGAATTCCGACCGTTCAATCTCCTCCTCAAGGAACCTCTGGTTCAAATCAAACCTGTGATCCCCCTCTGGAATTTAACCTCTACATAGCTACTTTCATTTCCTACCTTTCTCCCGAATGATTCAAAGGTCCTAACCCTCTTGAGCTTCCTTCGCAACCTCAGATCTCCTAAAATACTTTTGCATGCACTCCTTGTGGCACTTCTTCAAATATTCCCAAATATTTGGATCTCTTGACTCTGTGCAACTCTGCAACATCAATCCTTCAATCTCTCAACCTTAGTTTATAAATTCTAAGGTCTCAACCAGCCTGCACAAACCTTGCATGGCTTCTATGCTTGTCCTTACACTTCAGTCGAAATCATAACAACGGTATCTCTCCTGAGCTTCCAGAGATGAAATTTTAAATTTTGTCAATGCACTCCTTGTGAACGCTTCACTGCACTCCTTGCAACAACTTCTCTCACTCAGGAAGAGAAACAATTGAAACTCATTCTCTCTCTCTCTCAGTTTTCAAACATCCAACATGAAAACATACATTCACACATAGCATAATAACAAATGCATGACAGAAAGAAATAAAACAACCATAAGCATAGCATTCAGTATGTATACACAGAAACCATTATCTCACCATGACTCTAAGTCAAAGCTTCATGTATTAATTCAGAACTATTGTACATGGGTTCCTCTCTACAACTCTTTGCTTCTTCTCTATGCTAATGTGCTTGATCCTACCATCTCTTCCTGATACAATGATACAAAGATGAGGGTGTCTATTGTCATTTTCCCTCCAGCTCCTAAAAATGTCTAATCTAGAATTTTTAAATCTACCTAATTTCATTAACTAGCATAAATGCCTCTACATCCTACAGATGAGAGCAGATCACTCAATATCTGTTTACAATATGGAAGTATGCCTTCTTAACTATTTCATTAATGTCTGTGCATCCAAACTTTCAAAAACATTTAAAAACGTTTTTTACATGTGCCAAAATGTGATGACGTTCATCCCAGCTGTCTTCCGCCTCCATTCTTTCTTTCTGCTAACGATGCTCCTGCATCACCATATATTTTCACTTTTTGTAAAAAAGAGACATCTAAATAAGTGTGTTCTTTATCTCTCTTTTCCCAACATTTCGCATCCATAACCTTGACTAAGTTTCCTTGGAACCATACAAGCATGGCCCCGATTCCAACACACATCCATATCCCTGATGGGTTTTCTTGTACTTCCTACACTATTAATATTTCTTTCATCTTCCTTTTTATTTCAAATTATGATGTCACTTTTATATTTTTATATATAAGTATTACATGTGAAAATGGTTGTATATGAAGTTGGGTGATACTATAGTTTCATTGATATGCTAAGTAGATTTCATGCATTTAAGGTCTCCCTAATAACCATCATAGTAGTGTCCATATTATAAATGTGAGGTGGATGGAGGTCAAAGAAAACAATAGATAGAAACTTTCCTCTACTTCTGGATAATCATGGTGTGCTGAGTAAGCACATGTTTTCCATCATAACTATGAGTCATTATCCACAAATAAGATCTTCATGAAGTTTTTTTCATATATATCATCCCATGTATTCCATGATCACTCATAATAATGTCTTCAGTGTGTGATCGGAGGTGAACCTGCCCCACCCTCAAAATCAAATATTAATTTTCATTCTTGACACATGTAAAATCAACATTCTAATCAAAAGATAAAGATAATATGTACAAGAAGGAAGGATTTGAAGCTAAAACCAAATCATGAAAATAAAATAAAACTAAACTAAAATAAACTCAAACATGAACATGTCATTGTGACATCCCCAAAAATAAATTATTTTCCAATTTGAAATTTCTTTGGAATATTCTTTCGTTTTTGGTAAATTCGAATTTGGAATTTTTTTGCCATTTATGGCAATTCCGAATTTCAAATTTGGTAAATTGTAATTAATGACATGACTATTGGGTAGAGAACTGATCTAACTCAACTAATTTCTTAACTATGACACTTGTATGAAACAAAACATTTTATAATTGTTGCAGGAGGACAAATGGAATGACCATGTTAAAATCAGCTGACCATGACTCCATGAGTGGGGAACATGTTGGAACTACCTCAGGGATGATTGTTACAAGTGGAAAATCAGGAATTTATCCATTGGCAGCCCCTGAAAATCAGGGATTTGGAAAGCTACAAAACTTTCCAAGGGAGGGAAAAGACCTACGCAAAAATATTTTTTGGATATATAGCATATGTGAGGAGGCAAGACGTTGCCTAGTATGCTGGGGAAAAATATTACTGATTTCTTGTTGTTATGAACACTACTTGGTTAGTGTGAGGCAAGGAGAAGATTTTTGGAGTGGAAAGACATTTTTTAGGAGGATTTTCGAGTTATCCCTCATGGATTCATGGACAGGCTAGGGGGTGAATAGGACCTGATTTGGATGCCCTTTTCTAAGGTTGGGAGGAATGTGATTGTTCCTTTTGTCTTCAATAAACTGGTTTAGATATGTTCCTTCTACCCTTATCTAGTTATATATCTCTTATTTGAAATGATGGACATAATGCATCTATATATTTCTGGTTAAATTACCTCTATTGCATTTCTTTTTAATTAAGAGTTTCTTAGATGTAAAATAACTGAAAGAATGTTGTGTGATTGATGGCTGAAATTTAAATTTAGAATGGATAGGAAAAAATGTAGGAAGAATATAACCTGCCAACTAAATGTTATACTTCGATTTTAGAACTGCCTCTATATTCAAAAAAAATCGAGTAGGATCTGAACCGGGTGAATACACTGGAATGCTCCTAGTTAAAGAATAAAGTGTGTCTAAAACTAATTTCGGATTATATAAGTCATGTGATTCTATGAATGCGAGAATAGAAAGTTATATTATGCCCATGTCTTACTGTACAAATATACATAGTGGATTAACACTACCATAATTTTGATACATGTCACAAACGAAGATTCGTATGAAATCATAGGTATGTATTGAATATATATCTAATACCTATACAGGGGGTGATATTCCAACTTGACTTCATCGGGTTTCTTTTGAAGGAAATTGTAAGTTAACTTCACAATACATGACTATAGTATTTTTACAAATTGTTGACCCCACCATTGTTACATTATAAAAGTTGACAAACAATATATAAGTCTTAACAAATTATGGAAACAAATTACCAAAAGGGTAAAGACCGATAAAAACACAACAACTAGAAATACGAACCCTTTTCATAGTCAAACACCTAAATTGAACTTTTTTTCATATCCTACTATAAGGAATTACAGAGACTCACATTATTCACCAATTATAGAAGTAAGGTAAGACAATACTGAATACTTATACAACATGTTATATGCCTATATGACACAAATATATATATATATAAGTTCAATTACATACAATGTATAACCATAAATTCAGACTGCACAGACTTTAGATACTGAAATGAAACATAAGACATAAAACCACTATAAACAAATTTAAGTACAGGAAGAGGCCAAAATGGCGAGAAGTTTAGAATAAAATCATTCCAACAGACATTGTATTATATCAAATAGACAGGAGGAAAAATTCTTGTAGTGTAACTTCAAAAGATTTACTACATATATCAACCAGATAAGAAACCAAGAGTATATCCAAGCCTGATGTGAGTATAGTTCTCTTTATCTAAAACAAGTGGAATACATTATCACAAGTCATGAATTTCTCTATTTTGAGACATTACCAGAAGACGAGAAAAAACTATACTTAACATCAGTAAATCTTGGTTGAAATCGTCCTTCACTGGTTGGACTCTTGAAGAGTCACAAAGGGAACTCGAATACCTTTTGTGCCGAGGGTAGAAACGAGCATCCAAAATTTGTGCAGACAAAATTTATGCAAGTATTTACGTTGTAATGTTAGTAAATATATAAACCAAATATAAACAAGAACCATCAATAAAATAATAAATGATAGTAACACATGTCCCATAGTAGTACTTAACTTAGGACCTGTAATCCCGACGTCCTTCTGTTGCCGCATTTTAGTTGAAGAGACGATTCAATCCGAGGGGAGGATGATCCTTGGAACTCTTAATGGGTAGCCTCACAACAACAGGGTCCCCTCATTAATATAAGCATCAATATATATATATCAAACTTTGTTATGAAACAAAATGATAACTGTGCAAATTTTTAAACTACACATTTGTATAAGGCCCATCTTGCGAAGAGGTCGGAGGGCATATGGAAACACTACACACAGAACCGATTGTATATTGCAGAGGGTACTCTAACTCAACGATAAATTAGAGGTAACCTTCTTTCTAAGCTTTTACTAGACTCCAAATAATGTATGCCAACCATAGATAACGACAGTGACAGTAAATAGATATTCATGACTCCAACAAGAACTCACGACTCAAATTTTTTTATGTTCTATAGTGCAAGATAACAGATATAAAAAATATGCAGAACATAAATAAAATGCTAGAAATGGCAGAATAACAGTAATATATCCAGCATAATCTCCACAATAACACAGAAATGATATAATAACAACAACAGAAATAACACTTTGATTCAGAAAGCAATGTTTAGAGGCCTCTTCGAGGGGGAAACCTCCAATCGAGCAATGCTCTGTTACAATAATATCAAAGCTAGGGTTTTCATACCCTCGGCGCTTATTTATACTAAATATGTCTATCAAGAAAAGCATCTAGAGGAAGATCCTTCTAGAAGCGGAAGCTTCTATTAGGTCTTCTTACATCCGCCCTATTCTATTTTATTCAAAGGCTTTATTAATATTGACCTTTATTACATCTGAATATATTAATCTACCTATGTGTGGGTTAGGACCCTAACATGTCCACCCCCTTAAAAATATCCTTTTCCTCAAGGCTTGATATGAGGAAACTGCTACAGAATGGTAGTTGATTCCAAAGTGGCATCTGGTGGATTCATATCTTTCCACTGGACTAGCACTTCCTTGATGGTTCTCTGACACAGGCGATGCTCACGCTTGTCCAAAACTGCTTCTGGCTCTAGCCAAATGGATCCTTATTCAACTAACTCGGGAAGGTTGGTTTGAATTTGGCACTTGGTTCCAATCACCTTCTTTAAGCATGAAACATGGAAAAATGGATGTAGCTTCGACTGACTGGGCAGAGCTAACTAATATGTGACTTGTCCCACATGCTTGAGAACTATGTAAGGACCATAAAATTTGGGTGCTAGCTTTTGACAATGCTCGGCCTTGAGGGAAGTTTGCTTGTATGGTTGCAGTCACAGAAACACATGATCCCCTGCTGCAAATTGACGTTCAGAGAGACCTTGATCTTCTTGTTGCTTCATGCAATTTTGTGCCATGACCAAGTTCTCTTTAAGGGTACGGAGAATATCCTCTCGAACTATAAGTGTTTCGTCAATCGCCTGGACCTTCGAGATACCAAGTAAGTATGAGAGAAATGAAGGTGGCTTATGTCCATATACTACTTCAAAAGGAGTCATGCGAGTGATTGTATGGTAGGAATTTTTGTAGCACCATTCGGATAGGGGTAGCCATTGAGCCCACTGATGTTGTTTTTCAGAAGCAAAACAACTTAGATATGTTTCCAAACACTTGTTGACAACTTCCATTTGACCATTAGTCTGGGGATGATAAGTTTTGCTGAGATGAAATTGGGTGCCCTGGAGCTTAAACAGTTGTTGCCAAAAATTTCTTGTGAAAGTTGGGTCACGATCAAAAACAATAGAGTGTGGAATGCCATGAAGCTTGAAGACCTGGTCCATGAAAAGTTGAGCCACCGTGGATGCAGTAAATGGGTGTTGAAGAGTGCATAAATGAGAATACTTGGAAAAGCGATCCACAACCACCATTATGATTGATTTATTCCCTGATTTGGGTAAGCTGGTAATAAATTCCATAGACATATCCTTCCAAATAGCCAGTGGAATCGGATGTGGTTGTAGTGTGCCCAGAGATTTGACTGTTTCTCCCTTGTTGTGTTGACACACCTCAGATTTAACTGTAAAATTATGAATGTCATGTTTTATACCATCCCAGAAAAAAGAACATTTGACTCTGTCATATGTTTTGGTGAACCCTGAGTGCCCCACTGTGGGTGTAGCATGAAGCTTAGAAAGTACCATGGATTTAATCTTTGATTTTTTACTTAAATACAAACGACCTTTGTATCAAACCTCATCATGGAGCCAAGAGTACCCTAGGGGAGCCGGAGCCTTGGTCTACAATTGTTGGATCAGATGCAAACTTTTGGGATCTTGAAACCATTCCTAGTGCATAGCTTGGAGCCAATCGGGTACAATGAAGGAAAGAGAAAAAAGGAATCCTTCTTCTTCATATTTTCGGGACAGTGCATCCACCACTACATTGTCTTTTCCCTTCTTGTAAATGATCTCATAATCATAACCAAAGAGCTTAGTCACCCATTTTTGTTGCTCCTGGGAGGAAATGCATTGTTCCAGAAAGTACTTGAGGCTTTTATGGTCGATCTTGATTTGGAAGCGTTGCCCCAAGAGATAAGGGTGCCACAGCTCAATGGCATGCAGAATAGCCAACATTTCCTTTTCATAAATCGGTTTGCCCAGATTCCTTTCAGACAGTTGCTTGCTAGGGAAGGCCAAAGGTCAACCCTCTGCATCAGGACAATGTCGATTCCTTTCCCTGAGGCATCACATTCCAACACAAAGGTCTTTGCGAAATCAGGAAGGGCCAGAACTGTAGTGGTGCACATGGCCATCTTCAAGGTTTGAAAAGCTTGAGCAGTGGATGGAGTCCAAGTGAAAGAGTCATTTTTTAGGAGAGCAGTGAGAGATGCTGCAATCTTTCTGTAGTTCTTAACAAACTTGCGATAATACCCTGTTAATCCTAGAAATCCATGCAAGCTTTTGAGAGTCTTTAGGTGTGGCTAATCTTGCATAGCTTCAATCTTTTTCAGATCCACCCTAACACCATCCTTTCCAACTAGATGACCCAAGTATTCTACATCTGAGGCACCAAAAGCACATTTAGACTGTTTTAGGAAAAGTTGGTGCTAGGAGAGGAGATGGAGAACTTGATACACATGAGTAAGATGGTCGGCCTAGGTTTTTCTATAGATGAGGATATCATCAAAGAAAACTAAGACAAAATGTCGGAGAAAGGGACAGAAGACATGATTCATGAGGCTTTGGAAGGTGGAGGGGGAATTACACAAAGGGTAGGACCAAAAACTATAGTGGCCCTCATGAGTGTGAAAGGCCATCTTGGGAATGTTTTCCCCTTTCATATGTATCTGGTGATAGCCCAAGTGAAGATCAAGTTTAGTAAAGAATTGGGCGCCAGTCAATTCATCTAGGAGGTCATCAATGACAGGAATGGGAAATTTGTCTTTAATGATCAGTTTGTTAAGGGAACGGAAGTCAGGACACATTCTCCAAGAACCTTCTTTCTTCAGGACCATGAATATGGTAGAAGAGTAAGGGCTCGTACTAGGGTGAATAATGCCTGCATTAAGGAGTTCCTGGACCATTTTCTCAACTTCATTTTTTTGTTAGAAGGGGTGGCGATATGGACAGATATTGGGAGGAAGGCTTCTGGGTACAAGGGGAATGGAATGATCATGAACACCATGGGAAGGAAGGAGGCCTTGGGGAGTGGAAAATACCATTTGATGTTTAGAAAGGAGAGCTTGGAGGTCATGCGGCACTGGAATTATTTCTATTGCTTGAATGGCATGGAGTTGGGCAATGACACCAGAATGACCTTTTTTGAGCAGCTTTTCCATGCGATGGGAACTAATGAACTCAGGTGAACTAGTAGTGATGCCTTGGAATTTATATTGGTGGCCTTCCTGGTTGAATTGCATGGTTAATGCCTTACAATCCATGAGAATGGGACCCAAAGTTGTTAGCTAGTCTGCACCCAACACAATGTCACAACCACCCATGTCGATAGAAAACATATGGGATTTTAGGTGGTAGTCACCGATTTGGAGATGCACATTTTCACAACGCCCTGCACATTTCATGGAACCACCATTGGAAATCATGATTTGGAAATTGTTGACCGCATGGATGTAGCAATGAGTTTCTTGGGCAATGCTACGATGAATAAAATTATGGGTGCTTCCACTATCAACCAAAATGATGACCTTCTGATTCTTAATGTAACCTATTAACTTGAGGGTTTGGGGAGCGGAAAAGACAGTGAGAGCATTGAGGGAAATGATGGGTTCTACTTCGGGAGGGTCTGAGGGAGGGGTTATGTCAGTGATTTCAGGTGACTTACACACAAGGGGAGTTTCAACATCCTCTTCTGAAATGTTATCAGAGATGGCCATAGAAATCTTTTTTTCCTTACACTTGTGGCCCGAGAAATATTTGTCATCACAATTATAACAAAGGCCTTTGAGTTGGCGTTCAGCCATTTCATCCCTGGTCAATTTTTGGATTTCTAATGGGGCAGAGGGAGTAGTGGGAGTGACGGGTTTAGGGTGAGGGATAAAGGAGGGTTTTGGGTTTTGAGATGATACAACCTCTTGTTCTTCTTTAGCTCTTTAGTATCCTCCACCCAAGTCGAGGGTCGAGCCATGAGGACATGGGCCCAAATAGCCTCCTTGAGGCCACTAATAAAACACTCTCGAAAGAAAGCATCAGTCATGCCCTCTGTTCGAAAAGCCAAGCGTTCAAAGGCATATATGAAGTCTTCTACTATTCCAGATTTGTTTCAAATTTGTCAAATGACCCAAAAGGTTGATGTCCATGTCAAAGCATTCATAAAGCTCAGTCACAAATTGGGTCCAAGCAATATACCCTGATGGGAAGTTTTTCTCCATTGCCACCATTGCCAACGTTCTTGATCTAGATGGATAACACCATACCAGAGTTTGTCCAAGTCATCTCTAATGCCATATAAAGAGAAATAATGTTCCATTTGGGTTACCCAACTAGTGGGGTCCGAGCCATCAAATTTGGTCACGTCCACCTGTGAAAGGCGTATGTCATGTTGAAAGTGATGGGACTGAAAGGTATGGGAATGGGAGGAAGTTTTTCCTTCATGCTTTGGAGATGCTTTCGAGAAATGGTCATCTGTAGGGATCCTTAGTTTGGTGCAGAGTGATGCAAAGAAAGATTCAAGCTGGGTGGTCAGTTCTTGTTTGACTTCCTCCATTGAGGACTGGATGGTTTTATTTATGGTAGCATTGATGGACGAATCGATGGAGGCAACAGTAGCACTGAGTTGTTTCACTTATTTTTGGGTTTCTAGGAAACCAGATTGCATGGTGTTGAAGCGAGCTTCTAGGTCTTGGCTACGGGTATGGGCCATGAGGATGGGTGAGCTAAAAAGGGGCAGGCGGGGTAAAAAAATTTGTCGAAAAATGATATGTATGAATGTGATAAGGGCGAAGAGATGAATCCAATGGAATAGGTCTCAAATAATGGTGATTATTTTTTTTAGTTTTTTTTAACACTTGCGGAGTTATTCTCCAGTCTGAAGAATACTGCAATGATGAAATTCCCAAATGCTTAGCCAGAAAAAGATGTGTATTTACTTGGCAACCTGAACACATTTGTGCAACAATAGATCTAGTCTGTTTTTAATTTGTTTATGTTTCTGTCCCCCAAGGGTTAGGTATTCAAGGGTTCTACACACAAGGGTTTTCCCTATGCTATATCTCTCTGATATATGTGTGGGGTCCAACAGTAGTACTCGGCCCAACATCTCAGGGCACTAACTAAGGAGGATAGACCGTACCCTTAGCCATATTACCCGACTACCCAGATACTAGAGAGTATCTTCCTGAGTGTTGTTCTCAGTGACACTATAGCAGTCCGGTGGCCGATCGGTTTATCTAAAGAGGGCTTAAGGAAATTTAGGCTGATCCGTACACAGGTGTTGTCTGATGCGCTACCACTCGAAGGGGTACCAACATGGGTTACAAGGGTGGCCAATAGATGTGCACTTAAGAACCACTTGTATTTCTTGCGTGTATGAATCCCTCAATAGTGGGTTTATACGCATAACGACAGATCTTGGTGGCTTAAAGACACCGAAATATGTCTCTACCCTGAAGAAAAAAAATTCCCATAATTTTTGTCAAGGAAAGTGCTCTGATACCACTTGTAATATACCAGATATAAAAAGTATGCAGAACATAAATAAAATGCTAGAAATGGAAGAATAACAGTAATATAACCAACATAATCTCCACAATAACACATAAATGATATAAGAACAACAATAGAAATAACACTTTGATTCAGAAAGCAATGTTCACGGGCCTCTTCGAGGGGGCAACCTCTAGCTAGATAATAAATTATCACCAAAGTACTATGGCCCTTATAAGGTGTTGCAAAAGATTGGTACTATGGAATACAAATTGGAGTTGCCTGCATCTTCACGAGTACACCCAATTTTCCATGTTTCATGCTTAAAGACGGTTATAGGTGACAGGATTCCAGTTCAAGCTATATTTCCAGAACTTGACGAGGAAGGAAAAATAATATTGGAGCCTGAATCCATCACTGACACAATAATTTGCTAGCTGAGGAATAGATCCATTTCAGAGTATCTCATTAAATGGAGCAAACTACCAGCTGAAGATTCCACTTGGGAAGATGAGTCTTTTATACAAAAGCATCCGAAGTTACTCAAGTGTTCCATACAACACTTGTCTCAAGGAGAGGGGCATGTTAAGCCCTAATATTGGCTCATTACCCCTTAATTGGGGCATATTATATTAGTAATGTTATTTTATTTATGTCAGCTTTAGGCCATTAGTTGTAATTATACCTCCTAGTCTCCTA
>ML777587.1:752939-769526 GCA_009831015.1 Picea engelmannii | reverse complement strand
TTCTGTTCAAGTGCTATTTCTGTTGCTATTTCGTATATCATTTCTGAGTATTGTGAAGATTATGCTGGATATTTTACTGTTAATCTGTTATTTCTAGCATTTCGTTTCTGTTCTGCATATTTTATATATCTGGTATCTTGCACACTTTGTTGGTGATGCTCTTGTATCATACTCCTCTGGCTGAAAATTCATGTACTCTTGTCCATGAGCTCCTGCACTGACTTTCCATGCTTCAAAATATCTTCTTCATTGACCCAAATGGAATCCTCTATCGGGTGTCCTTTCCACTTTACCGAATACTCCAAATAGGGTTTTCTCTAGGTCTTTTTACCAATTCATTGATCTATGATCTTTTCCATATGCGGATTTTCTACTACATGCATCTGATTTTCCCATTGAATCTCTTTCTAATATCCAAGATCTTTGGTTTCATATTACTTGTAAGGATACATGTCTGAAATGTTGAATATGATCGATATACCCACACCTTCTAGTAGCTCTATTGCATAAGCGTTTTTATAAAAATTTCTTAGGATCTTCCATGGTCTTATCTTATTCATATTTAGTTTGTTATATGTCCCACTCAGGAACCTTTCCTTCATGATATGTTCTATAACTTGATCTCCAACTTTGAATTGAATTTTTCTCCTATGTTGATCAGCTCTATGTTTGTACTCTCTACTGATGTTCTGCAATTGTTCCTTGATCTGATTATGATCTGGAATCGGATCTAGAAGCCTGACAGGGCTTAAAAATACTCAAAAATGAAAGTCCTCGGAATTTGAAGAAAACAACGACATTGCGTCCATATTGTCTTCCTGATTCCAGCCATATATTTACTTCATCAAACAGGCTCTGTATGTGCAAGATATCACGTTCTGTCCGAAAAGGAAAATAGGGAAAAAAAGGGGATGACTGTACAGTCCGTACAGTGCGACGTGGCATGCTGACTGTACAGGTTGTATGACTGTACAGCTGATGTGGCAGCCCTGGAGGTGACACATGGAAGTTCTTGGAGATGACACGTGGCAGGATGATATGGCATACGGGCAGACAGTTGGACCAATCTATGGGTGACACGTGTCACCACTGTAAGGGTGACACGTGGCATGGGATGGCATCAGCAGCTGACTGGGCAGGTGATGTGGCGTACAGAATTTGACACATGGCGGACACATGGGGCATCCAACAATAGACACTTGGCACTTTGTGATTGGGTGTTGAGGTGCCACGTGGCCCAGTCATGGGCTGCCACGTGGCACCCTATGGTTGGTTATGGTTTTATGTAAAATTATATGGGTTCGCCGAGGGCCGAACTCGCGACCTCTCCTCCAGGCAACACACTGGCAGAGCTGGGCTAACTACCCACCCCAAAGGTATGACTTAACAGTCATCTAGAAATTATAATATTTGAATTTGATTGAAGGCTTATTCGGGGGCGGAAAGGGCCAGGGCTTAGCCCCAGCCCTCGGCACAAACACTCGACCATGACCGCCCATATAACCGGGAGTGCAAGGATTGAACTTGTGGGTGTATGTGGATGGGGACCAGTCCATGGATCCCGGGTGGATCCCATACGACCAGGGCTATCCCGACCAAAAGGGCACGGGTAAATGGTTAGACCAACGGTCCTATGCACATGTCACCGAACCAAGAGCCAGGGATAGGGGGCCAGCACATAAAGGATAAGCGCTTGGCCACATGGCATGGTATTGGTGACCAAGAGCACGCGCCTATTGGGGGCTATGCCTAGTTTTGAACAAAAGTGGGTTTTTGGTTATGTATTTGGATTTTTATTTGATTACATACCTAATTTTAATTGATTTTCTCCATTTTTGGGAGATATTGGGTATTTTTGGAGCCCAAATTTTGGGAGGAAGTTGGGGATTGATACCAAACTTCAGATCTATTAAAACCAAGCCTGTATGAGGCCATGGAGGAAAGTTAGGGATAGAAAAATAAGAGTTATGCTGAAGGGAAGCCAAGTCAAAGCCATTTTTATGCAGGGAAGCTATTGAGGAGCAGACACTTGTGGGCCATTTCTGGGAGCTCCGGACGTCCGTTTTGCATGCATATTTCTTTGCAGGGTTCTAGCGACTTGGAGGAACATTACCAGATTAGTCTTGTATCCAATTGGCACTAATGCGATGTACTTTTGAGCTTTTTAACAGAAATAAAGAATCCTCCCCCACAGAGACAAAGGCCCGGAGACGTAGTCAAAGATGTGTCGAACTCTGTTATCAATCTGCGTGTTATGGTTTGTTGTCTATTATTTCTTTTTAGATCTGCATATGTGTATATGGATGTCATAATTCCTCTTCTTTCCTCATTCTTTCATTAAGCTTCTGAAATGGTTAATTAACGCATGCAAAATTAAAACTCAACCATAGTCATTAAAAGATCTGACAGATCAAGTGGTATTAGAGCTAGTTGACGTTTGGATTTGAGTTTTGCATGTTAACCAGGGAAAAGATACAACATGGTGAAGGTGAGCTTGTTGTAGAGAATCCATTAATTATATTGATAAAGAGAGCTTCTCGCAGCGAGAAGATGGCCTCAGAAGAAGGGATTTCTCGGGATGAGAAAGAGTTTCGGAAAACATTCCTTGCTATGTCGGAGATGGTGAAAGTTTTGTACGAGGATTACTTGGAACGAAAGAGACCAGTTTTGGGTGAATATTCAAAGGGAAAAAGTGAAAAGGAAGAGGACCATCCTCAGATTCCTCCTTCACCTCCATCAACACCTCCTTCTTCTCCTTCTTCTTCAAGTTCAAGTTCTAAATCTAATGGAAAGAAAAATGTTTATAAGCATAAAAGTGAAATGCCATTGTTAAAGCTTGATGTCAAATTTGAGTTGCCCATATATGATGGTGAAGTAAATGCAGAAAAACTTGACAATTTGATTAGACAGATGGAGGTATACTGCTGTGTGCAACAGATGAAATATGAGGCCACACAAATCAAGTTGGCATCTTTGAGACTTGCAGGTACAACTCTCATCTGGTGGAAAAGCAAGCTACAAAAGGGAACACAACATGTGGGTAATGTATTTCCATCATGGAAGAGTTTCATGTCTGCACTTAGGAAACAATTCTATCCTTTGGATTATAAAGAAAAAGCATTAATCGAATGGCAATATTTAAAACTAAAAAAAGGACAAACAGTGCAAGAATACACCAATGGATTTCGAAAAATGGCATTAATGTTAGACATCCCTTTACAAACACAAGAAACTGTTATGAAGTATATAGGAGGTTTACCTACGCATATTAGAAACATTGTTTTCATGTTTGGACCCACTAACCTTGATGAGGTTTCTATTCAAGCTACGTATATTGAAGCAGGGAAAGCATGTGTGTCAGGGGAATCATCGTCTTCAAGGAAAGAGGACAAGAGGAAAAGGCATGGCAAGAATGCAAATGAAGTGACAGGGAAGGAAAGCCCTCTTGCAAGCATTGCAAGAAAGAGGGACATGATGAGGACAGATGTTGGCAGTTGCATCCTGAGAAGAGGCCAAAGTGGTTCAAAGAAAAGAAGGGAATGCAAACAGTGGCAATGATATCAAAACCCACAGACTTGGGATCGGATTCAGGTGATGAGTCAAAGATTTCATTGGTTGGTATGACAGGTAAATTTGGTGAAGACGTTGATTGTAGAAACAACTTGTTTCATATAAGGGTAATCATGTGACACACTAAGATAGACACATTAATCGACAGTGGATCTCAATCTAATCTAATCACAGAAGAATTGGTTAAGCAATTGGGGTTAAAAACACAAACTCATCATAAGCCTTACACACTTAAATGGATAATCAATCATCATCAAATGCACATAACAAAGCAGTGCACAATCAAATTTGGAATTTCATCTAAGTATGTGGACGAAGTAACATGTGATGTAGTGCCGTTAAGAGAATGTGGAATGGTCTTAGGTATCCCATATTTATATGATCGTAAGGAAATCTTCTATAGGACAAAGAATCAATATCAATTCACTAAAGCATGTCAAGATTATGTGGTTCATGCTCATCATGTTAAAGAAAATAAAACACTTCAAACAATGGAACAATTAAAGAAGGCAGTGCAAGAAAGCAACAAATCAATAGTTGTTTCAGATGAAGTAATTGATCTTAGGCAAGAACAAGACATGATTGTTGAATGGAAAATCAATCATAAGTTGCTTCAAGATAAGCTCATGTCTTGCAAATATCTCAAGTATATCGGCTCATTTGCAGTCGTCTTCTTGATACTGTCATTAGCAATGTTTTCTACATGGATGATAGTGGCTTCAGTAAGATGTAACAGGGGTCAAATGGATAACAATATACTGTCAGTTGTCATTATTGTGTTACAGTTGATCTTGATGAGACAGGTTCACAGGACAGAGTTCAGAGACAGAGGACAAGCTGGGTGGCCTATTCTGAGCTTGTTAACTAGTTAGTAACCTTTTGGGGACCAAAAGGTCTTTTTTGGGGGAGGTGTGATCCGGAATCAGATCCAAAAGCCTGAAAGGGCTTAAAAATGCTCAAAAATGAAAGTGCTCAGAATTCGACGAAACTAGTTCTATTGCATCTATCTCGTATTCCTAATTTCGGCCATATATTTACTTCGTCAAACGAGCTCCGTATGCACAAGATATCGCATTATGTCTGAAAAGGCAAACAGGCAAAAAAAGGGGATGACTGTACAGTCCGTACAATCCCACGTGGCATGCTGACTGTACAGGTCGTATGGCTGTACAACTGACATGGCAGCCCTTGGAGACGACATGTGGTAGTTCTTGGAGATGACATGTGGCAGGATGATATGGCATACGGGCAGACAGTTGGACCAATCTATGGGTGACATGTGTCACCACTGTAAGGGTGACACGTGGCACGGGATGATGTCAGCAACTAACTGGGCAGGTGATGTGGCGTACAACATTTGACGCATGGCAGACATGTGGGGAATCTAGTGATTGACACTTGGCACTTTGTGATTGGGTGTTGAGGTGCCACGTGGTACCCTGTGGTTGGTTATGGTTTTATGTAAAATTATATGGGTTCCCCGAGGGTCGAACACGCGACCTCTCCTCTAGGAAACAAACTGGCAGGGCTGGGCTAACCGCCCGCCCCATGAGTATGACTTAATAGTCATATGGAAATTATAATATTTGAATTTGATTGAAGGCTTATCCGAGGGTGGAAAGGGTCGGGGCTTAGCCCCAGCACTCAGCACAAACACTCGACCATGACCACCCATATAACCGGGAGCACAGGGATTGAACTTGCGGGTGTATGCAGATGGGGACCAGCCCACAGATCTCGGGCGGATCCCATATGACTAGGGCTATCTCTACCAAAAGGACGCGGGAAAATAGTTAGACCAACGATCCTATGCACATGCCATCGAACTAGTAGCCAGAGATAGGGGGATAGCGCATAAAGGATAAGCGCTTGGCCACATGGTGTGGTATTGGTGACCAGGAGCGCACGCCTATTGGGGGCTACGCCTAATTTTGAACAAAAGTGGGTTTTTGGTTATGTATTTGGATTTTTATTTGATTACATGCCTGATTTTAATTGATTTTCTCCATTTTTGGGAGATATTGGGCATTTTTGGAGCCCAAATTTTGGGAGGAAGTTGGGGATGGATAACCAAATTCATATCTATAAAAACCAAGTTTGTATGAGGCCATGGAGGACAGCCAGGGACATAAAAAAGTAGAGTTATGATGAAAGGAAGCCAATCCAAATCCATTTTTATGCAGGGAAGCTATTGAGGAGTAGATGCTTGCGGGCCATTTCTGGGAGCTCCGGACGTTTGTTTTGCATGTCGTTTTCTTTGCAGGGTTCTAGAGATATGGACGAACATGACCAGATCATTCTTGTAGCTAATTGGCACTGCTGTGATGTACTTTTGAGCTTTCGAACAGAAATAAAGAAGCCTCCCCCACAGAGACAAAGGCCCGAAGACGTAGGCAAATTTGTGCCGAACTCCGTTATCAATCTGCATGTTATGGTTTGCTGTCTATTATTTCATTTCAGATATGCCTATGTGTATATGGCTGTCATAATCCCTCTTCTTTCCTCATTCTTTCATTAAGTTTCTCAAATGGTTAATTAACGCATGCAAAATTAAAACTCAACCATAGTCATTAAAAGCTCTGACAGATCAGATTATGAAGCTTCTACATTTCTATAGTGAATTCTTCTCCTCTGGTGCTTCTAAATTCATTCTTCTCCAGAACTCTTAACTCTGATACTCCTCTTGGATTCATCCCATATACTATCTGAAATGGGCTCTTTCTCGTACTTCTATTTACTGAGTTATTGTATGCAAACTCCACTTGTGACATAATTTGATCCCACTGACTATGATGTTCAGTAACCCAACTCCTCAGCAAATTCCCTAAACTCGTATTCACGACCTCAGTTTGTCCATTCGTTTGAGGATGATATGTTGAACTAAAAGATAATTTTGTCCCTAGCTTATTCCATAATGTCCTCCATAAATGACCAACAAATTTAGTATCTATGTCTGATACAATACTCTTAGGCAACCCATGAAGTCTCACAACTTCCTTGAAAAATAAATTCACAATGTGTGTTGCATCATTAGTCTTCTGGCATAGGATAAAGTGTGCCATATTTGAAAACCTATCAACTACCACAAATATGAACTCACTTCCTTTTTGTTTCCTTGGCAATCCCAACACAAAATCCATTCTTATTACATCCCAATTCCTTTTTGGAATAGGCAATGGTTGATACAATCCAATATTCTTTCTCTTCCCTTTGGCATACTACCAATATTACATTTTTTCACAAATTTCTTCACCTTTTCTCTCATACCTAGCCAATAGTATGAACTATTCAATTGTGCAAATGTCTTGTTGTGGCTGAAATGTCCTGCTAGACCTCCACTATGTTTTTCCTTCAAAAATTTTTCTCTCATCAAGCATTTTGGTATGCACAACTAGCAACCTTTGAACAACAATCCATCTTGAATCAGATACATGGTCCACTAGCTTCTATCTCTGAGTACAGGATTTGCACATGCTTCATATGCTTCTTTAAAATCTACATAATCATGGTACATCTCCTTAAGGTGTTCAAACCCCAAGGTTTTCACTTGAAATTCTTGTAGAATTAGTCATCTCTTGATCAATGCATCAATAACTTTGTTATAATTACCATAAATATGTTTAATGAAAAAAGTGAAAATTTTCATAAACTCTATCCACTTAGCATGTCTATGGTTTAATTTCTCCTATTTGGTTATGAATTGTAAATCTTGATTATCACTATACAAAAAAAACTCTTTTGGAACAAGGTAGTGCCTCCATTTCTTCAAGGATTGAATTATAACATATAACTCCTTATCATATGTGGATTACTTCTTCTTAGTATCATCCAACTTCTCATTGAAATATGCAATATGCCTATTATCTTGGCTCAATACTACTCCAATTGCAACTCCACTTGCACCACATCTTACTTGGAATGTCTTACCGAAATCTGGCAAGACCAAAATCGGTTGTTTTGTTATCTTCTCCTTCAATATATTGAAGATTTTCTCAGCCTCTTTTGTCCACTTAAAATACTTGTGTCTCTTCTTCACTATATCCATCATTTGTTCATTGCTCTCACTGAAATTTATAATGAACTTCTGATATAAACTCGCTAATCCATGGAATCTTCTCACCTAGAATATGCTTATTTTCTACGACCATTCTTTGATTTCTTTCACCTTCTCTAGATCTGCCTTCAACTCATTTGGAGAGATCACAAAACCCAAATAAATGAGTTATGTCTTCATAAAAAAGGATTTCTTAAGTTTATTAGCAGCTTATCCCAGTGTAATCTCCTCATCACTAGAGTTAAATGCCTCAAATGCTCTTGTTAAGTTTTACTGAAGACTAGTATATCATACAGATATAAAATCACAAACTTACCCATGAAATACTTCAATACCTCATTAATCAACCTCATAAAAGTACTTGGCGCATTTTTTAAGAGAAATTACATAACAAGCCATTCATACAACCCATCATTCGTCTTGAAGGTTGTTTTCCACTCATCACCTTCTCTCATTCTTATCTAGTGATATCCACTTTTCAAATCTATCTTTGAAAAATAATTTTCTCCAGTCAAACAATCCATTAAGTCATCCATCCTTGGTAAAGGAAATCTATTCATGATGGTGATATTGTTTATGGCTCTTGAGTCTATACACATTTTCCATCCTCCATCCTTATTTGGACTTAACACAATCGGTATTGTGCATAGACTCAAGATTTCTCTGACTAATCCTTTGTCCATCAAATCCTGAAATTGTCTCTTTACCTCCTCATTCTCTTGAGGTGTCAATCTATATGTTTCTTGGTTTGGAAGAATTTCTCCTAGTATTAGATCAATGTGATGGATAATACTCCTAATAGGTGGCAATGATCTTGGAAACTCATCCACTCCTATGTCAACAAAATTCTCCAGCAACTCCTCGATTTCTTCGGGAAGATCATTCATAGAGTATTTGTAGGGACAACTCTTAGTTTCCTCACCCCAAAAAACTTCATCTCATGTTACTTCTTAACTTCACTCAAGAGTTCCTTCCCACTCATGAGAAGTATGCTTGTGTTGGCTTCTTCCTTTATTTTATTTTCTTCAACTGGAAGCAACAAGTGTGTCCTACCATTCGTCTCCAAAGTATAAGTATTTTTTCTCCCATCATGAATGACATTCCTATCATACTACCATGGTATTCCCAACAAAACATGACATAAATCAATGGGAATCACATCACACAAAATATCATCTCTATATCTTCCTATTTTAAATTCAACAAGGAATTTTTTAGTTATTGTTACCTGATGAACTTTCTATAGCCATGAGACCTTATAAGACTTCAGATGTGCATTTGTCTCCAGCTCCATTTTCTCCACCATCTCTATGGATACTAAGTTATCATTTCTCCCACTACCAATTATCACCTTGCAAACTATATCTTTAGCCTTGCAGGATGTTCTGAACAAACTGCTCCTCTGCACTAGTTTTTCAACCTATTTCTCTTGCTTCAAAAGAACCTTCTTCATCACCAAATATCTCCCATCTTCTGCACCTTCTTCTTCAACATGCCACTTCTATGCTTCCTAAATGTGAGCTCCGTCGCCTCCTTCTTTCTTTCTCTCGGGACATTCCCAAGACATGTGTCTTGTCTTTCCACATGAATAACACTTCACTTCTCCTCCTCTTCCTCTTCCTCATCCTCAAGTAAAAGAGTTTGTACCACCGTACTGTCTCCCTCAGTAACTTCCTCCTCTTTCTGAGTGACTATGTGGTTTTTTCATCTCACCTTTACACTTCTATGTCTTATCATGGGAAATTCCTTTGCCTCTGTTTGGACTTCGTCCTTTTCCTCGCTAGGTATGCTTTTTGGCCAACTTTTCTTCTTCCTTCAGTGCAATCTGATAAGAATATTCCACTTTCATTAATTTCATCATGTTGATTTCATCTTGGATTTCATATCTTGGATCATTTATATATCTAGAAACATTTTCATCATCTTGTTCTCTTTGTCTAGCCTTAATGTTCAATTTGTAGAACTCCTCTGTGTACTATTTCACAGTCATTCCTTTCTGTCTCAAGTTCTGCAACTTCCTGAAAAACTTTATCTGGCAATCCTTAGGCATGAATTTATCCTTTAGCTTGGCTACCATTTTATCCCATATCTTGATATGTTTCTTTAATTTGCATCTTCTATTAGGATGTAGTTCATCCCACCATAGCATTGCATGTCCTTTTAACCTGGTTACAATGTGCTTCAAATTTGTCTCCTCATCGACATATTCATAGTCAAAATACTTGTCCATTGACCTTATCCAATCTAGCAATTCTTCAGAATCTAAATTGCCTTCAAACATTGGGATGTCTATCTTCTCTCTAGCTCCCAACTTGACAACCTCTTTCAACAAGCACTCTTCTGCAACATCCTCTACTACATCTTATTCAACTTATACTTATTCATTCTCTGCATCACTGACATATCGAGCATCAGATGTTCTCCTTTGCATTGTCTCCATAGCATCCAACCTTGCTTGAATTTCTCGCATCTCCCTTTCCATAGCTCGATTTTCTATGGGTGGCTCTACACATCTTATCGGTGGCATTGTACTAAACTTTGTTCACACAAATATTGCTGGATTTATTTGATACCACTTGATGTTATCATGCTACCTCTTTTCACCTCCTTCCTACAGAATTAAAATCCGTGGCTCTGATTTCCACTTGATTCTATCAAACAAAACCTTTTTTCTGGGCTCTGATACCACTTTGATGTAATCCCCCTTCCCTCTTATGGATTATGTGACCTCCCAGTGAAGGATATCCAATTTACCTGAGATGAAATATATTATTAGGCCTTCAATAGACCCTAGACAATTAACACACAGGTCCGTTTGATGTTACCCATAGGTTCAAACTACCCGTGTGCGACTAATTTCTGGCACCTCTGGCAACACCAATTTGTGAGTACTAGCTCTCGTGCTAGAATCCTTCTAAAATGTGACCCGGGGCTATGACCATGGGTCATATGCTTGCATAACTTGGACTTTGGCAACTTTACAACTTCCTCCCTTGTTTCATTCTGAAACACCTTTCACCAAAATACACAGATCTTTTTCGTGTGTCCTCCTGGATCCGGCGTTCCAACTATGATTTTTCCTTCGCTACTCTGTGAAGGTTGTTCCTGCTCCACACAAATACTCCAAACCTATACCTTTTGAATGTCGTAATATGCTTCCATGTATCTCCTTGCAGCCAACGGTTAGGATTTGTTTTGTGACTTCACGACTTCAGTGATCCACACTCTTACAACATCTCTACATCTATGAACCATGAAGTGCCGATAGGATTCTATGACTAACCTCTACATAGTTCTCCCAGATCTGATGGTCTGGAATGATCTCGATCCCTCCTAAATGGATATTACTCATTGATTTGGACAATATTCAAAATACTCTGCTCTATTTAAGGACTCTAGCCGCTCTCCCTTCTGAACTTGTTCTTCCTTCTAACTTTTTCTCCTTAGAGAATTTCTCGTCGACACTTAGTCAAAACTTGCACTATGCACACCTTGCAACAAGTTTCCTTCCACAACTTGGCTTCTTGTGGACTACTTTGCACTGCTTGTGACATTTCTTCACACTCTTCTGCAAACCAACATACACTACTCCTCCCTAGATTTTGAGTCAAAAGACTCTATCACACACTCCTTCAGGACAAACTTCCTTCAACTCAACTTGTGAAGGGATACTATGCACTCCTTGCAACAGTTCTCAAAGGATCAATGGTTCTCTCTATGAACAATGTGAATATCAACATGTTTCAACCTACACACACACTTTCAAACTATCGTTCTTGATTTCTGAGTCAAATTGACTCTATCAACACACACCTTGTAGACTCTTATGCACACCCTGCATACAAAAGTTTCATGTTATCTCTTCTGAGCTTCTAAGTTGAAACAAACTCTATCAATGCACTCCTTGTGGACACTATGCACTTATTGCATTCACTCATAACAGATAAATAATTGAAAATTATCTACTATCTCACAGATTCATACATTCAACCATGTAAATACATTCATAACATAAACATAAGAAATAACATAGAATTGAAATGAACAAAAAACATACCATTCATTTATTCATATAGACCCAACAATCACGAACATTTAAAATAATACTTTGCTATATTCATTGAATTTTTATATACACGGATTAATACAATGCTTTTCAGCAACTCTATAACTCTCAGCTACAATGGAAATAAATATCAACAACTAGAATCCCAAGAACCTCTACAATAGATTCAACAACCACATCTGTGGGAAAAACACATTTCTTTATACAACGCGAGATCATTGAGATTTCCCTCCAAGCTACCTTAGTGATATCCTATCGAAATAAAAGCATTCAACTACTAAGGCTTATTACAAAAAGATTTGTGACGGATAGATAAGATCAAACACATCAAGTTTGTACTGCACATAGCTTCATTAAAGAAAATATATCCTCGAATGATCTTACGTGATCGTCCAGCTCAAAAACATTTAAGAGTTCTTAAATTTCAATATTTTCGTATGTTTGTGTGATACGCCTTCTTAAATTCTAAATTATTACTTCAAAATGTGCGCTAGTGTGCTAAGTTGTCCTCCACTTACACTTTGTTGGTGATTCTCCTATATCATTTGAAATTTTCAATGATTTGAATGATGCTTCTTTTATACCTCGATTTTCCTGTTCAGTTCTCATTTCATAGGCTGTGAATATTCCATGTAGTTCATCCATGCTTATTGAGTCTAGATCTGTTGTTTCTTTTAGTGCTAAGATATTAGGATCAAATCTCATTGGAAGAGATCTTAGTACCTTTTGAACAATTACATATTCTTCAATTTCTTATCCCAATCCTATGATTGCATTCACTATTTCATCATCTTGTAAGAAGTAATATGAAATATTCTCATCTTCCTTCATCTTTAGTTGTTTGAATTGACCTATGTAAGTTTTAATCTTTGCTGCTTTGACTTTTGAATCTACTTCATAAATATTTTGAATTTTGTCCCAAATCTCTTTACCGGAGCTACAATGTGTAACTTTGGTCTATACCGAATCATAAAGACCATTCATAAGTGGACTTTTGTCTTTTGAATTATTTAGACTGAGTTTTTTTTTATTTTCATTCGTTGGCAGAACTGTTGGTTCTTTGTATCCATGTACAACTGTTTTCCAAACTTCAAATCCATGTGCATGTACATATGTTTTCATACTTCTTCTCTAGAATGCATACGTTTGTCCCTCAAACTGTGGTATTCCAATTTTATACATACTCTTTCTCTCCATGATCTACCTTTCAGTGGTTAAAATGATTTCTGAAGGAACCTACTCTGATACCAATTGTCGGATTACTAAGAGAGGGGGTGAATCAATAATAGAGATTTGTAATCCTTTTAACCAAAGTATGCAAGTGTTATTTATATTTATTATCAAGATAGCTTTATCATCCAATAAGTGCATAGTAAATAAACCATGAAAAATTGAACAATCATACACATACACAGTATACCAGTATTTTTTACGTGGAAACCCAATGCGGGATAAAACCACATAATGATTTTTCTTATTTTTCTTTAAGAATTACATTCATTGGAAGTACCAACTTCCTTTGTTTTCCAAATGCAACTGGAAGGAGGCTTCAACCCCCTATTTTCTAGATACAACCTTGGGGAAGATCCAACTCACCAATTCTCTAGATAAAACCAGAAGGAGGCTATAAACCCCTATGTTCTTTGGCTACAACCAGAAGGTGGCTAAAACCAGCTATCCTTTCCCCATCCAACCTCCCTGAAATATAAGTGTCAAATGTAGAAACTGAATATGTCACTGTCGCAACCTTTTCTGTCAAATTTTTCACTGAGAAACTGATCACTGAATACTCATCAACTAATCTCATATGATCACATATACCTCAAACACTATACAAAAAGTATGTACCTCAAACCATGTGCTAGAACCTAACTATTATAAAACCTCTATATGTACCAATAACTTCAGAAACATACCTCAACAAAAATCCCTCAAATATGAACAAATACTAAACTTCGGTAGATCTTTCTCAGATCAACTCTACAATGATCCCTAAACTTCCAAGAGACCATCCAACATATTTACAAGGAAAACCCTCAACCCAATTCATAAATTCAACACTATACATATGAAAACCATACCTTGTTTTTTCTTGTAGTGTTTTGCTGTCGCAATTTTGTTGTGGTGAATTTGCTGCTGCAATTTTTCTGCTGCACTTTTTATGCAATGATTTTCCTACTGTGATTTTTTTGCTACAATTTTCCTGCTGCAATTTTTCTTCTGCAGTTTTCCTATCACAATTTTTCAACGACACTTTATCTTCCATGCTTTTCCTACCGCACTTTTCTCTATCAATAATACATTCTCAAATAACCTTTCACAAAATAGTTACTCAATGATATTCAATAGGTGCTAGTGGGAGAACCTTTCTCTCTTATTTATTCCATGTAGCTTCCTCAAGTGGTTACCTTCTAACCAACTTAACCCACTTTCCTTCTTTTAGGGATAACCCACTTCTAACCACTTGTCAACTTTTAACTCACTTTGCTACAAATAGTAAATTTTCTACTTCTAGTTGTAACTAAATTATTTGTAATTATTTTCTTATTGCAACAACTTAACCCATGACTAACTCGTAGTTTCACCCACTTGACTAGTAAACATATTCTAGGAACTTCTACAATTAATTTGACTTCTCTAACCTTCTATATAAATCATCAGTGTTCTCCAATGTCACTAGTCCATAACTCTCTAACCTGTTGGTTGTGGAGCCTGCTTATCTTCCTGATTCAGAGGTCACTTACTTTCAGTCGTGTTTATACCCCATGAAGTATTTACAACTCAGAAGTATGTACACTCTTCCATGCGGGGGAGTGCAAAGGGGGGGTACCCCTCTATGGGGTCCGGCAGGGCTATCCCCCTGGCTAAGGGGTCTGGGGGCAAGCGGGCCCCCAGCGGGGGTTCGGGGGAGAAGCCCCCAAAGGAAAAATTGCCTTGTAAATGTATATTGTAATTTCATGGTAAATTTGGACCGTTCCTTATAAGGTCGTAGATCTAATGGTAGAGATTATGTTATGGTTTTTTTCCCTAGAAGGAAACCCTCTTTAATGAGGGAAATGTATTGCGGCTATGGTTGATGGTGAATATTGCATTCTGAGATAGGAGACTGTGAGAGAAAGAAGAGGAAGTTACAGTGGGTTTGTTGTAGGTTGTATCCCTTCATATGATGGATAATAATAAAGGATGGACCTGGAAATTTATCTGGTGGACGTAGCCCACACTGGGTGAACCACGTAAATTTGTGTCTCTATTGTATTGTCTATCTTCTGTGTTTTGTTTCCAAATTTGTTTTATTTTATTGCTCCACAGTCTTGTTTTTCTAACAATTGGTATCAGAGCGAAAGGTAACTCGCAGGAAAAGAGGGTTCCTAGTTCGAGTGGGAGCAATGTTGGAAGATGGAAATTTTAGGGTCGAGAAATTTAACAGCCAAAACTACCAGTTATGGAAGATGAAGATGGAATATTATTTGTATTAGAAGGATCTATTCCTACCATTGGGTGGAGTAGCAAAGAAGCCGACGACCATGAAGGAAAAATAATGGGAGATTCTTGACAGAAAGGCTCTAGGAACGATATGGTTGAGGCTGGCAGCGTCGGTGGCTTTCAATATTTCCAAAGAAAAGACAACGAAGGGTTTGATGGATGCATTGGCCAAATTCTATGAAAACCCTTAGCGTCCAATAAGGTATTTATAATGAAGAGATTATTTAATATGAATATGTCAGAAGGTGGGTCTGTTGTAGGTCATTTAAATGAATTTAATATGGTTACTAATCAACTAAGTTCTATAAAAGTGGACTTTGATGATGAGGTCAGGGCTCTTCTAATCTTGTGCTCATTGCCAGAAAGTTGGAACAACTTGGTCATGGCTGTAAGTAACTCTGTCTCTGGCTCAAATACTTTAAAATTTGATGATGTTTTTGGTGTTATCCTTAGTGAGGAAATGCGATGGAAAAGCATAGGTGAGACATTAGGTAATGCGATAAACATGAAGAACATGGGAAGACAAAAGGATAGAAGAAAGGGCTCAGGGAACCAAGGAAATTCTAGGAAGGGTAGATCCAAATCTAGACTTGGAAAGATAGAGTGCTAGAATTGTGGGAAGAAAGGACATTTGAAGAAAGACTGCAGAGCTCCAAAGAAACAAAGAGATGGACAACAGGAGAGAAATTAGGAAGCAAATGTAACAGGTGATGTGTTACAAGATGCTTTGATTCCTTTTGCAGATAATATTTTTGAGTCATGGGTAGTATATTCAGGAGCTTCATTTCATGCCACGCCCCATAGGAAACATTTTCTAGATTATGTTCAAGGTGATTTTGGACAAATTCATTTGGGTGATGATGAACCATGCAAAATTGTTGGAATGGGAAAGGTAAAAATAAAGCAATGAAATGGAAACCAATGGTTGTTGAAAAAGGTAAGACATGTTCTAGATTTAAGGAAAAATCTAATTTCAACAAGGCAGTTGGAAAGTGAAGGTTGTATATCCATATTTACAGATAAGACGTGGAAGGTCATCAAAGGATCATTGGTGATAGCGAAAGGAGAGAAGGTAGGTACATTGTATTTATGTACCGGTAATACTGACTCTTCTATCTCTTTAGCTTCTACAAGAGTGGATACAGCACTATGGCATCATAGGCTTGGACACATGAGTGAGAAGGGTATGTAGCTACTTCACAAAAGAAATTTGTTGCCAAATCTTAAACAAATTGATTTGGACTTCTGTGAGCATTGTGCTTATGGAAAAGAAAAGAGAGTCAGATTTCTCAGAGTTGGAAAAGAAAAGAAGAATGAAAGGTTAGAGCTTGTGCATACAGATGTATGGGGACCAACTCAGGTATCATCTCTTGGTGGCTCTAATTATTATGTTACTTTTATTGATGATGCAACT